>VZTX01020713.1:573504-584953 GCA_013400915.1 Pardalotus punctatus | reverse complement strand
TTTTTTTTTTTTTTTGCTTTAAACAAGCTGACATTTTATTAAATGTGTTTAATTTTGAAGACAACTCAAACAATATAACAGCCAACAATGAAGGGAAATATGAGATAATAGCAATTGACCATCCAAGGTTGATTGAACACTCAGCAATTGAATTTTTCCTCAGCAAATTGTAATGAATCAAATTATGAACAAATTTACAGTCTGGTAAAAAGAACATTTAAGCTGTTCTGATCTAATTAATGTTTGCTATTTCTGTATGCTTGGATTTGGTCTATTTTGCATCAATCCAGTTTCTGGTCCGTTACCAGTTTTTCCAGACAGAGGAGAAAACAGTGTCATGCTGAGCTGGCAGAGCTGTAATTGTGGCTAGTTGGTGAAAGCTCTGCCAACTGGAATTGTACTGTGGAGATGAAACAGGAAAATTCTGTCAAGGCATAGGTCTGCCAGTATCCAGGGGGACATTAGAAGTTCATGTTGGAGAAGTTCTGGTTGGTAAAGGGAGCAAGTCTGAGGAGTGAGGATATTCAGCAACTGAAGAATTTATGAAAGGATAGGAAAAGATTCTTCTGGGGAAAAACAAATCAAGGCAGGGGGTTTCTTTTTTGTTTTGTTTTGTTCTTTTGCAATAATATCCCTTGGCTCAGTGAGTGAAATTCTGTTATGTTACTCAGAGTGGCAAATCATACGAGTTCCTGATCTCTACAGCCTTAAAACGTGCAGATGTGTTTTGTCTCCCAACTTTCTAAGCAGACTGCTGCTTCACTCTTTCCCATAGGAGAGGTGTTGGCATTGCCTTACCCCCTCAGGGTGAGTGATGTCCAATCGCTCTTTTAACATCTGCTCCCTTGCCCAAAGAGTGGAAAGTAGAGCTGTAGCTCCAGTGCTTTACTCTTCTCTGTGGGAATTGGTAATAGAGACCATTCAATGCTTTTGAATTGCTTTAAAAAGCAATCAGGAAGTACTAGAACAATTTTCTTCTTTGTCTTCCCACATTTAAAACCTCTTAGAGGGAGCCTTGGAGCTATAGCTTGATGATTTATCCCAGAGCTTTCCCTAAATTAAGAGAAATTAGAATTAGAGAGAAGGTTGGTATGGCCTGGTGGAGACTGGTCATTCAGAGAATGAGAGTGATTGAGATAATGAACCCCTTGTGTATTATAAATTCAGCAAGAACAGCATTTTGCCCCTTTTATGGCATTTTTTTTGCTGCTTTTGTTTCTCATCTCTGGCCAGAACTCAAACCAGAAAAAGGACTGTGAGAGTGAATAAAGCTGATGAAACCAATTTGTCCTAGATTTGTGAAAATCATAATAAGCTCAGGTTGCATTTAATTGGCAGTTTGGACAAAGTTTCTTTAGAACATATTTAGTTCTTCCTAATTAGCATGCAGTCTTTGGTTGAGTAGATTATCATGGAGGAAGAGCTGCACTTGCTGATTTCCTTTGACATGGTGCCATGGTAAAACTGATACTTTGTTACTTCACCAAATAGCTTTTTGGGAGGAATAGGGTAAGTCTGCTCTTCTAGGAAATGAGGTGTGTCTGTTTCTTACCTGTTTAGATGAATAAAAGATGGTGTATCAGTGAGGCAGGCAAAGGAAAGTCTCTTCCATGAGATAATTTAGGGAACAAGAGTAAGAAGTAGGGAAAGTCTTGCTAAACAGGTTCAGTAAGATTAGATCTGCAAATATAGATACCTCTCCCAGCTGCAGAATTTTTTCCTTCCGAACCTTTTGTGATGAATGCCTCTATGTGGATTGACAGTGGAGTAGGACTGCACACTTTGGGCTCTAGAAGGTGTGATTTAAAAAACAGGCTGCCTTAATTTTGACAAAACTTGCCCTCATTTTATGTATCAGGAAAAACAGAAAAAGTAAACACCTATTCATAGAAACTCTTCTGTTTGTCAGAATGTCCTGGGCATCTGTGCAACCCCATCCTGTTTGCCCACCTGCACAAGAAATGGATTGCTAGAATATGATGGGTTTGTCTATTAACCAGAAATTGCAAAAGCAGGTTTTTGTGTTTTATTAGTACTGTGGTTTGTACTAGAGCATGGGGCAGCAGAAAATGATAAATTTTCAAGTGTGTGTTTAGAATTTGTTATAGTTTTACCCAGAAACTTCCTGTTAATACATTCTGTAAATAAATTATTGTTTGGGGGGGCTCTTTTTCACTGATGAAAATGCAGAACCTCCTGAAAGAAACCAGAATTATTTAGCTTTCAAGTTAAGAAAAGATGCCTTTGAATAACTCAGCTTTTAGACACTGAGCACTGGATTAAATGATCGTGATCGTCATTGTAGGGAGGAGCATTTGAGACACAGGGAGATTGAAGTCTATTGCAGAGATGGGGTTTTGCATTTAATACTTCAGTTTACTTCCAGGGTCCTGAGTCTGTTGATTATAAATACCTGAGTGTAGTTTTGCTACCTGCTTAGCAGTTTATGTGTGTTTGCTTCTGCTCCATGAACTAAGTATACAAATTGTCAAAACTCAGTTTTCTCCTGAAATTATGATTAAAATATGGTATCTACTAAAAATATGAAATCATAGAGTTTTCCCTCACAGTCACAACATTTTTTTCTTTGACATTTTTGATCATTTGCTTTTCCTTTTACTAGCAATTCTTGCTACTTTCTACTAGCTCTATGGCCAGCTGATAGAAAAGCTTTCCTGGATACCTTTTGTTTTCTTTTCTGGTATGCTTTACATTGGCTGATGTAAAACCCAGCTGTATTTTATTTTATTATCCTTTTACACCCTTATGCCCCTGTACAGTGAGAATTTTTTTTTTCTCATCTATGAAGGGAGCATTCTTTCATCTAGCTCATACCTGAATTCTGATGACACTGTCTTACAACCTTTTTGCCTATTTTCTCAATGGAAACAAAGAGAACTGTTTGTTTCCATATTACAAATGTGACAGATATTCACAGATAGTTCTTAAGCTTTATTTTGGTTTTGGTTTGGTCTTTTTTTTAGTCTGTGTAGCATCTAGTTTATAAACAACTGAAAAACCCAAGCCCAGGAAAGCACGGCATACCTGACTCCTTAATGCTTCCTTGCTTCCTTGTTTGCTTACTGTTCCTTTGCTTCTGTTGCCACAAGCGTCACGTTCCACTAAGGGGAACTATGATGAGTTCTCTTTAGAATAGTCAGGAACAAAGTAAAGTCAACTGAGACAGGCTTTGTATCAGGAACTGTTTATTGATAACAAAAAACAAAAGAAAGAAGTAACGGCCCCACTAAAGAGGGCTGGAGAAGACAAGAAAAGAAGGAGAGGAAATGGAAAAGAAACAGGGGAGAGAGAGGAGACAGAAAAAAAGCGGGCATTAGCAACAGCAGAACCAGGGGTGCTGTCAGCGTCTCAGCGGTAGAATGTGCAGTGCACACGATGTTTGCTGTGGCCCCCACGCAATGCTCAGAGAGGCGCGGCTCCCATGGCGACGGACATGGCCAGACACGTGGTGAGGGGTGATAGGCAGGAAATGCAGGACCCTGGACAGCGTCACGGAGGGGTGTGGCGGCGGGCTGGATTGGAGGCAGGTAGACTGGATGCAGGTGGGGACAGCAGGTGGCGGAGGCAGGGACGGGCAGAACCCTGGTTGGGTCAGCCAGCGTCCCATCAAGTGCTTGGTGAGAGGGGTGGACATGAAGGCAAGCGAGTGCAAGGGCCAAGAGGAAGGCTGGAGCCAGGGCACAAAGAAAAGCAAAATCAAGCCAGGGCAAGCAAAAACCCCCACCTCAAGGAAGCCAGTGAGCCAGCCCCCAAGCAGAAAAAAAACAACCTAAAGTTTGCAATGCAGTTTGTTTTTATACTGCCTGGCCACTCCCCAAGTCTACCTGCTGACAGGAGGCCATTGGTCCAGTCCAGCCCTCTCTGTAGTTCATTGGTGGAGGCCTTGGGCCCTCCAATTGGGGGAGCATCTCTGGGGTGTGCAGTGTCCTTGCCAGGTGAAGTCACCCCAGAGTCAAGGCTTTCCCCATCTTCTGTCTGCCTCCTTTCACATGTGTACCCCTTCACCCCCTACACCTCTGACAACCAGTGTTGAGACAAAGCAGTTCTAAAATGGCTCCTCACAAGAAGTCAAGAGGTTTCAATCTTCGTGCTCCTTTTCATGACAGCGTGCTCATGTTCTGCTGTTCTTGTGTATGGTTCTGTACCTCACTTTTCCATTATGGGTGAAAAGGAGACATGATTTGGCAGTCAATGCAGTATAGTAGTACCTAAGAAAAAATGTTTAATTCCTTAATCTCTCCTAAATCTCCAACATGACCCTTGGTGAATCAATTTTACCTTCCCTACTTTTAGGAAGCATCTTGCATAGAGATTTTTGTGACTTTCTGTTCTCCACCTCAGCATATTTATTTGGACTCAGCGATGTTATATGTCTTTTGCAACCTAAATGATTATATGACTTAAAAATGTGCCCTTGGCAGCACACAATGGTTGCACAAGCGTTAGAGAACAATAGAAGTGGAAGCAATCCAAATGTAGATAAGTCCTTTACTACTTATATTTCAGTTTCTTCCGTGCAAATGAAAACATTTTGGGTGATGAACAAATTCATGCCAGTTTCCTTTTGTATATCTTCTGCTCACCACTTTAGGATACAGAAAACTGAGGTAGTTGAAACTCTTGCTGTGTTTCTACAAATGTTGCTTCTACTTACAATGACAGATTTCGAGGGCAGAGTTTATTGGTGGTTGTTGCTATTATCACCGTTGGCATTTCTTTGTTCCAGTCTTCTGTGCATCCTCTGGTGTTACTGCATTAGTACTGCTTAGAATGTACTGAAACGGGAATTCCCACTGCATGGAAAATCTCTTAATTTGGTTTCAAGGACAAAGTTTCTTAGCAGAGGGAAAAAAATATCCTTTTTAGAATGGAAAACCTGAAATGGTGCCTAAAAAAATATTAAAGATATTTTTTGCCTTTTTTTTTCCCCAAGAGCTTGTAGAGCTGTTCAGAGCAGCCTGCCAGGGAGCAGGCAGCCTAGAGAGACAGACTGATCCTTGCAGTTTCCCAAGAGCACACCGAGATGCACTGAGCATCCTCCTATTAATCCTTCTTTCAACAAGATGGGAAGCTTGATTTAGTTCTTTAAATATGGAAGATCTCACAATATCTGTCTCAGTCTGTTTCTTGGAGGATTCTGTCAAGTTGCAGTGCTAGCTGGGAGCAGACTGTCAGTTTTGAACAAATTACAATCCTGAGTATTTTCTGTAGTGTGTGACCATATGAAAGCATGCAATGTAAGTCATTAAGGTTCTTAGATTTGGAACCCTGTCTAATGTGAAGAGAAAAGGAAGGGGTGGTTCTTTGCTAATCACAGAGGGTGACATTGCCTTCTATTTTTTACTCACAGTGCCTTTGCAACTTCTGGTACCAAATCATTGGGGGGATTTCAGAGGTTGGTGTTAGGACTCTGACACTACCTGCATCCAAAGTGTAATTGCAAAAATACACTAGGAGTATGAGGGATATCTTTTGTTCATCAGGTAGACTGTTTGCAGAAATTCACATCATAGAAAGTGTTAGTGAGACAGTCTTTTCAGGCATTTTTGTCCATCCGCCCATTTTTTAAAAAGGATTAGGCCTCTGGCTAAATAAATTTGGTTCCTTCTGTAGAAGGAAAGATTGAAGAAATGAAAAGCTCCAACAGAAATGGGTAGTGTGTGACAGTTTCATTCTTCTAGCCTATTGCTTTATGATGTGACTGTCTTTAATAACAGTTCTTCAGAGACTCATAACCCTTTGTGTGATTTACTATGATTATCCTGCATGGCACCTGTGCATGGTATTAATTAAGACTTGAGAAGACAGTGCCCTAAAGCTGAAAAATTCCCTTTGAGAAAAGGTGGTGCAATGAAAACCAGCAAACCTCCACATGCAGTGATTAGAAAGTTCTTCCAGAATTGGTTTATGACATTTTTTCTCAAGAGCTTGAAGGAATATGGCATCTTAAAGATTAACTTACAGGTTCAATTGCCTGCTTAGATGTACAATCATGTATTTTTGTCCACTTGAATTAAAAGCACCTAAGGGACTGGGTTTATTTTCTGCATCCATTCAAGCACACGACAGAAATAAACAGCATGGTCCCAAACATAGCCTGCTAGCTATTAATCTACTAAGTACCCTATTAGTACCTGTCACTTTGGATTAGCAGAGAATTTTTTATGTTCATCATGTATTTAAGTATACTGACTTTTGGATGGATTAAATCTCTCTTATTCAACTAATTCCCCAAAAGCATCCATCTGGAGAACTTTATGCCTTAGAAGTCTATTTCTCAGCCATAAGTCCAATAAGATGGCTTTATCATCCCAGAGAGTCACTCAGGATGAGGTAATGGGAATAATAATTGGTTTATTCAGTTTTAAGTTTTTCCTGCTAGAAAGCTGCTCATGCTAAATCAAAGACAGATATTCCATTTCTGTCAAGCATTTAAATTGTTCAGTGATTGATTAAATGTCAGGCAACCTAATAATTAGTGTATCTGAGAATCATTTAGAATGTAAACTCTCTGGGTGGGGATTTTTCTTCTTCCTTCTTTCTGTATAATCACCATCTCAAGTCTCACAGTGCATGATTTGGGCTCCTTAACTGCTGTCATAAAAGAAATAATAATGTCTGCACAACTCCCCAAACCAATACCATATTCTCTAGCGATAATCTAATCACTACATCTCTGAGGCACGTCAGTGTGCTATTTTGGAGTAGAGCTTAAAAGGACAACTTGGAGGTTTATGTCATTATTTTTTCTACCCCTGTAGTCTGTTGTGCATATGAAGTATTTCCTGCCAGGGCTCTGTTTGAGACCATTGATTGAGCCACGTTACCCTCAACAATTCATTTTAATTATCAAGGTCAGTAATTTTTTTAATTGAGAGGAGTGGAGAATAAATAGCAGACATAAAAATAATACAGGGCCTGAAACTGTTGACTTTATGGCTCTGTCAAGCAGTTTCCTCTTCCCAGAGAAAACTGGGACAACAGACCTGCAGGTTGACTCCCTGCTTTCGTACAAACAACAGAGGCAAAGTGGACTGTGCAAGCGAGGACAACACAACTGCTGTGCCATGCAGCAATCTGCAGAAGGAAAATGGGGAAGCTTGTGGGCTGTTTATTTAGCTCTTGGTCTCTCTGCTGTGTGTGTAGCTGTTGGAATGGATTTTGATAGTGTTTCTGTTAGTGGTCTCAGTAAGAAATATCCACCGATCAATTTTCTTTGATCAGCATCAAAGAGCCATTTCATAACGTTTTCTCACAGAAACCTCTGTAATTCTGGGGAGCCAGAAACTCCACAGAAAAATGAAGCTGATTTCTTTCTTTCAAAGTGTTGATTTCTTAAGTATGAGGTGCCTAGCAGTCACTGAAATGGTAAGTGAAAAGCAATTAATTGAGGATTTTGGGCCTTTTGATAAAGAATTCTTTTCTAGACAATAATCAATACCAGAAAGAGTTTGTGGACACCTTCCTCCCTGTCCAATATTGTTTCAGTTGCTCAATGGCAAGTCCTGGTGTTTGTTTTTGATTTGAATTAGTGGAAACAGGAAAATCCATTTTGCTAATCAATTTCAAGTTCCTAGGGAGCTTATACTTCACTCAAATTTTCTTGAGTTTTAGGCTTTGAGTCAATGAAATTGAAACAGTATTTTGTGGAAAATAAAGTTTCCAGAGAATCAGCAGCCATGATTTTGGACTACTTGAAGTTATACTAGCAGATTCAGTGGTGGGATGAGAGACTTGCACTGGACATGGTGCTGGGTCTGTGTTCTACTCTGGTGTGATGAAGTCTGAAATACTGTTAGCACTTTGCAGATCCTGCATAATTCCCACAAAGCAAGATTCCTTCACTGTGAGTCCTCTAGCTAGCAATAAAACCCATGCATGTGACATACTAACATGATTGCATTCTCCAAATTAGTTTTAACACCTAATCTAATTTAATTAAGGGATTAAATTTTGTCAGTAACTTGAAGGCTTAAGGAAACCAAATAATAATAATAAAAAAAAAAAAAAAAAGAAAAATAAAAAGTTGACATTTTCAGATTTCCTTCGCAATATCCCCATGGACTGTTTGACTGTTTTGTGGCTACTTATGTGACTGGTACATCTGCAACAACGGCATGCTCTGGGTTGCAAGTTTGAGGGCATTCAGAATTTCTGTGTATCAAACAACCCTTTTCTCTCCTATCTGATATATGCAATTTTCTGTCATTTTCTCATTCTAGTCAAGATACTGTATAAACATGCAAATGCTGCATTTTGGAGGATAACTTGATACATGTGTTTTCTCAACCTCCAGCAAAATAAGTTTTCAGCCAATCTGAAAGCTAATTGCTGCCTCTAAAACATTACAAGTGCAATATATTCCTCTCTAGGCACCCTAAATTTCTACCATGTAGCTGGCCTTTTTATTGGGGTAGTAACAGTTTCTTAGTTGTTTAGCACAAACACGCAGTTTAATGTTTAGTTTTTACAGGGACAAATAATATACTAGAACAGGCTGATCTTTCTTAGACTTGTGTGTCAGATGCTTTTCATGTCCTGTCACTGCTTATATTCTATTGTTCTTTCTGAGTGCTGTTCTTACAGCTTACTTGGAAATTGTGAACTTTATGATATAGAGACTGAGGCTGGGGTTTTTAATGCTACCTAAGCACAAAAATAGCCTAGTGAATGGTGAACTGGATCAGAGGTACAAGATGTGTCCTTTCTCGTGCTTTCTTTTCCTCCATAGTTTAGAAACTGCATGCATATGGCTCTACTCTCTAATGTATTTACAAATTGTCTAGTACCAAAGATAGTAGAATACGTAGAAGAATTTGCAATGGCATTGTAAAGTTTATTTTGTGGTTTCAGAACATCCAGTCTAAACATACAAATACCTAGGCTCACTTCTGGAAAAGTTTTATCTTATATTTCAAGATTAGTGTAGAGCATGTGTCAAGAATGATGTCTAAGGAAGGGTGTAAGTGGCTTAAAATTCTGCCTGGCATTTGGAATGGATTTCAGAGCCATGAGCAAATTTCCTGACTTGCCTAAAGAGAAGTAACTTCGTGGCACAGTTTTTTGTTGTTTATATGATCTGGTGCACAAGCAGGTTTCCCTGGGATGGTAAACCTAATCCTGTACCTCCCTGTGTTTTCTGAGACCACTCTGGGAGTCTGCAACAGTACAACTTCATCTGCCAGGGACAGGGTTGGGCAGAAGTGGTAGGCAGCAACCAACGTGAGGCATGTCGTGGACTAGGATCCTGTCAAGTAGTTAATTCTATTTTAATCTAAATTACAGAATTAGGTAACTGTGCTCAGTCCTTTTTCACGATGCCAATGTTCTTTCTTTGATGTAGCTCCAGATGAGGTCCCAAATCTTCTACTTTTCATATGCTGTGATCAGCTCTAAACTGTCAAGGATTGCACCCTCAGAGTTTCTACTTTTAATGGTCTGTGCAAGAACAGAATTTCATGAAGTTGGATTATTAAATTTTCTTTAGAGAACTCTCCTCATACTCAGACCTGTAGATCCAAATCTGTAGAAACCTGCAGAAATATTTTTAAGAGTTGTCTGTGTCTGGTTGCTCAAGGAAGGACAGAAGGAATGTTCCCAGCACACGTGTCAGCATAATTCATTTCTCCCCAGCAAATGGCTGTATAATTTGGACATAACCCAATTAGTCTTCCCTGATCAGGCACTTCCTATTCTGTTTTTCCATTAAACCTCTAAAAGGTTACTATCTATCTGATCCTTTGTTCAGTCCCAAAACAGCTCAAAAAAGAGATTTCATGTGTTTTTTGTCTGAGTTGCTATGGCTGTTGGTTGCTACAGAGCTTACAGAGATTTCCACAGAGGAGAAATGGACATAACTGGACTACAGGCATCAGTGAAATATTTGTTTGAAGGATTAATTTACAAACGCTTTGGGGAATGCCCTGGAAGCTGTTCTAATCAAAACATGATTGACAGGCATGAGAAACTTGTGGCAAATTTGAATTTGAGAACATGAGATAGTGTCTTTACACATCAATTTTGGTTATGATGCTGTTACACAGCTTGAGGTATTTTTTTGTCTTAATTCTGGCAGTATTGCATGTTTCAATTCTAGTAGTGCAAATGGATTATGATTTTTGCAAGTATATGGAGAGGAATATCTGGATTGAGAGTAAAGTGATTTGATTGTTGAGAGATGTCTCTACCCAAATTAAGGTGCAAACGAGACCATATGCCAAAGTCAATAGTACAGATTTTATTTAACAGTAAAATGTGTGACAGAGAAATAGACAGAAATAGAAAAAGGGAGGGGGAGAGAGAGAGACGAGACACAGAGAGATAGAGATTAAGCAGAAGCTATTCACTGCCCATAGATCCAGTGTCATCTGGTTGGTCCTTCTGCACCCTGGGCTTCTCAGTGGTGGGGGTCCTGAGGTCACTCAGAACTTTTCACTACTTATGTATTTTAGCAAACAAAGGAGCTAATGGTGCACAGTTCTCTTACTCTATTTGTTAAATTATTCTCTTGCTTCTAATGCTAAATAGTCCCATGCTCAGTCTTTCTCTTGAGTCGGTGGGTTTCTTTGAGTTGGTGGGTTGCTGAAGTTTTCATTTTGTGGATATGTTGGGTGTTTGTCGCAGTCCGCTTGACCGCCCGGGTGGTCAGCAGGCAACAAGACACGCGTGCCCTGGTCAGCGGGACTGCTGGTGTCCTTTTAATCCAGGCGGAGGCTCTGACAGAGCCATTCGCTTTGGGCCCCAGCTGGCGCTGGCAGCAGATGATGGTAAATGTAGTGAGCACTGCGGAGGCAAAGGAGGAGAGAGGGACTCAATTGTCACGGCAACCCCGGTCTTTATTCCCTGCCCCGAGGGACAGGAGAACTCAGGACAAGGGGGGTGGTGACAAAAGAGCAAGGGAGTGCCAGTTACAGAGGGTTTTAAGGGGAGCAAAAAGGGACGGTCTAACGGGAGGATCAACAAATCATCCAACTGGGAAACATTACATAACCACAAATGACCAATGGGGAATAACAAGGGGAGGAGAACATTTGAACAGACCAATAGGGATACAAAGAACACAGAACTTTCTAGAACTGAATACATATTTAAAAAAATTGTACATATGGCGATAACTGGGAGGGGAAAGGGGTGTAACCAGGACTTTGAGGGACAACTCAAAGGGTGGGAACTGTGGGGAATTCCCCAGCCTCACATTCTCCCTCCCCCTCAAGCTTACTGCCCTGAAGAGGAAAATTCTCAGAGAAGGCAGGCTGGGCCACCTCCACAGGGGTTTGTGTGGGTTTTTTTGGTTTTGGTTGTTTTTTGTTGGGTTTTTTTTTTTTTTTAAACAGAATGACCTCAAGAGGTTTGCAGACACAGCTTTGGTGCAGTTGTCCTCAAATTTGTGGTAGCATATCCTGCTCTTCCAATCTTCCCATGAGCTGTT
>VZTX01020713.1:333781-573417 GCA_013400915.1 Pardalotus punctatus | reverse complement strand
TTGTTTTTTTTTTTTGGGTTTTTTTTTTTTTTTTTGGTTGGTTGGTTTTCCTCTCAGTTGCAAAGTGGTCGTCCTAGATTAAAATTGTGGTGAAAAGCACGAAAAGTTTAACAGGAAGGTGTATGTTGCTGCCATGTCAAGTTCACTTGCTGCATGCATATTAACAGAGTGTATGTAAGCAGCACGGGTATTGAGTCAGGCTGATGGTTTGGTAGCTTTTGGTGTGGCAGGGTAGAATTGGCCCTATCTGTAGATGAAAGTCCAGCCCAAATTAAATCAAGTCATTGTAAGTCACAGACACTTTAATGCTGTACATTCAGCTCTCCTGCTTCCTGTTACTGACTGTATCTCTTGTCCTTGATGTGGCTGCTTCATGCTATATTTAAGGCCAAAGGATAACCAAGCTTTTCTCATAGTAATTGAGTAATCCACTGTGCAAGCCACCCCCAAGGATTGTCCCTGAAATTCTAGTGCTGTCAAGGAACAGTGTTTGAGTGCAGCAGAAGCTCTGGGAAATCCTTGTGCCCATTGGGAAGTGCAGTATCCATGCCCTGAGCGCTATTTGCTGACATGGGAGGCCTTTCCTTCCTTTTGGATAGCTTTGAGGGGAGCATAAAGCCACTTGAATTTCCTCCTCCTTATGCTCATTATTTGCATTTTCTGTGCTGTCAAAAGTATTGTTTTTCAGTGAGTTAATAGCTTGTGTCATTTTGCAAACAGGAGATGGACTCCCAGATCATAGAAGTAGCTTTAAAAACAGCCATCATTATTTGTAGAGCAGCAGTGTGTACCAGCTTTTGGCCCATAGCACTGGGGCTCTGTGGTACTGCATCTTTACTGCTTTTTCTGCCCCTTTCTGTGTCATCTGTTTGGCCTGTTGGCTTTTTAGATCTGGAGCATACTTTCCCTGCTTTAACAAACCTCTGGCATAGTGACACCCTCATTAGTACTGGGATTGCTAGATACTATTACAATAAAATGTGTTTCAGCTTGTTCTCCTTTCAGTCTGGTCACTTGGAAAGCTCCAAGCCCATTTTTCCTCCTTGTTAATAAAAATCACTAAATAAAAATCACACTGTACCAATATGTAGCAGCAGGAACAACAACAATCTCACTCCAGCAAGGCCTGATCTTTCCTTGCAGCAAAAGCAATGAATTTGCTATCAGAACTGCAAATATTTGATAGCTGTAATAGCTACACTGAAGGAATTGACTACACTAATAATGTTTTGTTCTTTCTGCTCAGTTTTTCTAAAGTAAAGAAAATGAGAATACCAGTCAGTACAGACACACACGCCACCCTCCCCTCACTCAAAAATGAAAGAAAAAAAAAAAAAAAAAAGGAAAAGCATAGGGCCAACAGAGAAACAGAGACAGGAAAGATTATTTGTTAGGAAACTGACAAACACCAAAGGAGAATATATACATATTTGTGAAAATGCAGCCCAAATTAAATCAATGCTTTTGTTATAAGGTAAAAAATCTTTCAAAATCTGGAACATCCAGGTGCTTGTTGGCTGTGTCCAGCAGACATGGAAGAGAAAGTGCTTTTGCTTTCATTCAAACACATTCACTAATAGGTTATAGGGCCAGACCATAAGAACAGAGATCATGACAAGGAAAAATGAAACCATTAGCTGTCTTATCTGATGCTCCAGATCCTGGAGTGTCATCTTAATAACTAACAACTGAAGTGTCCCTTAGTTGTGAGATTTCATATTATTTTGAGGATATTTTGTTGTGGTTTAACCCTCTCTGGCAAACCGCACACACCTGCTTGCACACTCCCTCCCGCTCCAATGGGATGAAGGAGAGAATCCAAAGGGTAAAAGTGAGAAAACATGTGGGCTGAGATAAAGGCAGTTTAATAGCTAAAGCAAAAGCTGCACACACAAAGCAATGACTTTGTTCACCTCTTCCCATGGGCAGGCAGGTGTTCAGCCATCTCCAGGAAAGCAGGGATCCATCATGTGTAACAGTTTTGTGGGAAGAAAAACACCATCACTTCAAATGTCCCTTCCTCCTTCTCCCATCAGGTTATATGCTGAGAAAGATGTTGTATGGGATGGAATATCCCCTGGGTCAGCTGAGATCAGTTGTCCTGGCTGCATCCCCTCCCCAGGTCCTTGTGCTCCCCCAGCCCCCTTGCTGATGGGATGGGGTGAGAGCCAGATGAAGCCTTGAGGCTGTGCAAGAGCTGCCTGGCAGTGACCAAAATATCCCTGAATTATCGACACTGTCTCCAGCACAAATCCCAAATACAGCCCTGTAACAGCTACCCTGAAGAAATGAACTCTAGCCCAGCCAAAACCAGAACCCATTTCATTAGATTATGTAGAAAAATCTTGCAAGCCCCTTTTATGTTGTTTGAGGAAAAAAATTGCAATACTATATAGTAGCTCAGGTACACAGGAAACAACTGCTGAATAGAGAGGTTTTTACTCCAGCTATATACTGAGTTAATTTATCGTTTTCCCTTGGTCATGCAAACCAAAGAAACTTGTGGACATTGCAGTGCAGGAAAAGAAATAGCAGTAAATCATCATAAAATTTGTACTTCAATTATGCTCAATTTTGTGTTTTAACACAATCTACTACAATATGGTCTGGTCCTGACTGCAAGTTTTGGGATACTAACTCAATCCTAATGTGTGATAATAGTAATACATGCCTTTCTGAGGCAGCAGTGACATTTTAATTTTCCAAGTGGAGGTCAAATAACACTGGGTGAAAGAACAGGTATATTTCATTTCTTAAGTATATTTTCTGGCAGAAGATGGAGTTTTACTGTCACTCTATGTACTTAAAGACCCTAATGGTCATTTTAAAGTTTGGGGGTTTTTGTGAGATTTTAAAGTAAGGAAATGAGTGATTGTTCCAAATGTTAATATGCTATATTTGTGAAGTACAAGACATTTGAACTTCAGTAAAAATTCATAACAATGAATTTATGATTTTTTTTGCTTACTCTAAAACAGTGTTTGCAGTTTAGAGTGGTCTGAATAAACACAAGTATTAATCTCTAATTTTTTCACTGGAAATACATATTTTATCATAAACTGCTGTTTTCCCTGTCTTTCTTTAAGCATATTAAGAAGAAACCTTTTCTGTACATAACTATATTTTAACTGGAACTCTTTTGTTTAATAACAATTTCTATTGCAATAAACAGGAAAGTTCCCTGGCAGAATGCACCTCTGAATCAATGTTGGACAGAAGCACGCCCACCCTTGAAGCTGTAAACATCCT
This sequence comes from Pardalotus punctatus, assembly GCA_013400915.1. Taxonomy (NCBI): domain Eukaryota; kingdom Metazoa; phylum Chordata; class Aves; order Passeriformes; family Pardalotidae; genus Pardalotus; species Pardalotus punctatus. The sequence goes on along the minus strand of VZTX01020713.1, from coordinate 570,168 downwards.
GGAAGTCCATCCCAGAAGGAAATTTTTTGCCAGGTAGGCATATAGTAGGATCTTCACTGTTGTAAAATTAAATGCCAATCATTTTTTCTGACTTTAGCTCATTTGTGTTTTGAATGGCAGCAAGTAGAATCTTAGTCTGCAGAGAATTAAAACCATACAGAAATGAATGATGTTTTAAGCTCCCAAATCAAAAAGTTTAGTTCTAAGAAGAGCAAGTACTGACCAAATAGCCAAACACATCCATTTAGCGTAAAGGACCATGTAGAAAATAAGTCTTTCCATGTAGACTTGTCATCATCAATGCTCCCATGAACAACAGAGATACTCCTATATAATCTTCCAAGATCTATATTGGTCACATGCATATTGCTGGTAGTATTTTGATAATTTTGTGCTGTGTATGCTTATTCACATTACTGGTCTCTCTAGTGCTTGCATGCTTCCCATTTCAATATAGAATTCTGGGAATCTAAATCATGATTCAGTTACCAAGACTGCATCTGGTAGCCTCAAAACCACACGATTTAATATTTCACAGAACTCATAAAATGTTTGCATAGCTGAAAGTGTATGAATCAAACATGTTTTGCAAAGAGAATTGCTTGGTTTTTTCTGATTAAGGTTCTTAGAAAAATTTTATTATCTTCCAAGAATCCTCCCTGATGAGGGTGGGGGGGGAAATGTAATAGCTCAGAAGTGATGTATTCTGCTTATTTGCAGTCTGACAATCTTGTGTCCAAGGTTTCTTCCCAGAGTACAATTTTCCCATTTTGCATTCACTCATCTCACTTAAAAATTGATTTTAAAATTCAGAGTGACTGCAAAAGGACTCAGTGCACCAATGCTGGCCATTTTTAAAAGTTCCCACTCACACCACTGGATGACATTTAGCTACCTCAATGTGCTTCCCATTGCTGTGAGTCAAGAATGTGTGTGTAGAGAGTGACCTGGCTCAGAAATGGCCAGGGAGAAGCCTAACAGCATCACAGGCAGTAAGAAGTCATCATGGTGCTCCAAACCCAAGGCCTCCAATGTGATTCTTTTGTAGCCACACTGGGTTACTTGGCTCTCATGTCCAAACACACTCCCAGTTCTTGTGGCATCTTTCTTTCATTCTGTGGTGTGAGCCAAAAGGGAGTTCCTCACTGTCTTACCACCCAGGAACTCTTGCCACCAGGACTGTGTCCTTTTCTTTGCTCCTCTGGACCAGAGGGAGAAAGGACAGGGTCTGAAAATGCTGCTATGTCCTTCCAATCTTAGGTACATAGATAGGTGGGGAAAAAAGGGTTAATTTTTGTTGTTATTTTGGGGTTTTTTTTGGTTGCTGGTTTTTGGGTTTTTTGTGTGTGTGTGTGTGTGTGTGTGTGTGTGTGTATGTGTATCATATGCATACCCGGGGTGGCATTCTTAAAGGCTTGTAGTGACATTTGGGCTTACATTCACCTTGAAAGCCACTGGGAGCTGACTGAGCATGTATTTTCTGCAGCTGTCTAAGAAGAAGCTAGCTTTTATTATTTTGTCTTAATTAAATGTGTGAAATGTGATGCACTAGGAATTCCCTGTGCACCTTCACATTTTCCATCAGTGCTCTGCAGCAGAGACTGCTGCATTCTGTGCATTGGGAGGGGGAAGCTGAGAAAGAAGGGTGCAGGGACTTCCTATCTCTTGCAGCCCAGGGCAAGAGGTGTGACAGCACAGGCTGCACATCTGCATGGCACCAGCTCAGGGCCCAGATTGCCAAGTTGTGCATGCGGTGCAACTTGGGCAGGAAATTGGAGCAGATTTCCTGGGACTCAGATCAGTGAGATACTGGGCTCGGTGTGAGTCAAGGCACAATGTTTAATCCCAGTCACTCTGGGGACTTGAATGCAGCCTTCTGGCACTGAGACTGGTATCCTCAACATCCTCAGGCTGTGCAGGGTACAGAGAGGTTCTCGTATGTGTAAAGTTATGGAGAGCACATACTCAAAGTCTTCTTTGAGTCTCTCTCTCTTGGGAGAGCATATATCCAAAGTCTTCTGCTCTGTCTGGTACCAGAGAGGCTCAATAGTCAGGGCTTTTTGTCTCCTCTGACTCTTGTTCCTGCTTGTTTGTCTTAAGACTTTTAGGCCACCAACATCACTGACGTGACCAGAATTAGCTGCAGGGTAGAAAAACCCTAACAATTCATATTTGATAAATTGCAGTTTTCACATGATGTGGAGTATCTTGCAGTGCAATGAAATATACCTCCCTCATTGGTCTCCTAGTCATTAAATAATTTTTCCAACTCAGTTTATGTCTTCCTGTTGCCAACTTGGAGACTTATATTGCTTTCTCAGTTAAATCATCGGCTCCTAATGATCCAACTGAATTTTTATGTCCAGCCTATCCCCCAGGAGACTTTTATATACACTACAATGATACTGGTTTGCTTGGGCCCTGGCAGTTAAGTGTTCTAGCACCTCCTTTTACAGCCTTTGATACATTTCTGAGAAAGCCAGCGCTTAGACTGTTTATGAGAAATCAGAATGGCAGTTGTGCAAAGACTGCAAACACAAAGCACATGCTGAGCTCTATTTAGATGCTCCAAGCTTTACTTGAAATGAAAATTCATCCCTGTACTGACCGTTTTTTTTGTCACTGCTATTGCTGCATTAGTGATGCCATTATTGCAATCAGCATGAGTGAAGGGACTGGGAGTTTGGCACTGGAGAGGTGTCTCAGCATGAGAGAGCCCGAAGGGTTTCTGACCATGTACCTCCAACTTTCAGGCTCTTGGGTGTGTCTCACACAACCTGCCTATTCTACTTAATGCTGCATTAAATAAACTAAAGCAACCAAATGAGTTTTAGGTAGTTTAATTTTTGAAAAACATGGTGTTTCTGGAGTATCAGAAACAGAAATGCAAATGTAGATGGAAAATAAAAATCCCCATGTGTTTTGAGTGTTTCAGAACAAAAGGTTGTGCAATTGTGTTTCAAATATTTTGATTTCAGCTGAAGGTTTCATTTGTTTAGTTTTTAATTTAAAAAGTAAACGAGGCAATTTTGGGATGAAACACGGTATTTTCTTACCTTTTACACTAACTGTTGAAGAGAAATATTTTTAGTGCAAAACTAATGGCTTTTTTTTAGGATCAGCATCTTTGCACACATGCTTGCACATACCAACAGTTTGAGAGGTTTCCAGTCCAGTTACTCAACCAAAAAAATCAATTACTAGCTGAGCCCTTTCTAGGAGGCAAACTAGTTGAGGTGAGGGCAGCTTTCACAGCTTTGCTTGTTTCTTTCTCTTCTTGCTCAGATTCTGGCTTCCACCTCAGGGCCAGGTACCTGCTGTGGGAGGCACTGCTGGGTATCTCCTCTTTCTGGCAGGGAGACCATCCTTCTGCGTCTGCTGAATTGCTTATCAGAGTTTCTTCTTCCCACTGTTCTCTCTGACATATAGCTTGGGGGTTGTGCATTCTTCTCCCCTGCCATGAAGCATTCAAGGATAAGACACCTACATGCCCTACTTGCAAGGTGTCACTGCAGCTGTTTTGGGGCAAATGACCCAAGTACATCCTGCCTTTCTGCCTGTGGAGGGTTGGGGAGCAAGAAGCTGAGAACAGAGGTCCAGTCAGGCAGCTGAGATGAGGTGGGTTGGATGTCCGTGTGCTGCTTATACTGGAGTTGGGACAATGATTCTCCCGCTGTGTCAGTCCCTGCCAGCCTGGTGCATAGACAGGGTTTTTATCTCCTTTTTTTTTTTTTTTTTTTTTCACTTTTATACCAAGACTCCAAACTTCAGCTGGAAACATTTTTCCTGCAGTCCAGGGTTGTAAACCTGTACACTGTAGTCCAAAACAGGGAGATAATGCTGTGCTTCTTTTTGATTTCAGATATCTCTGTTTCATTTGGGGGGGGGGGGGGGGGATGGAGACAGGACATATTATGATAAAAGATTTTTGTTTCTTATATTTTTTACTTGGAAGCATTCATATGGCTTGTTTCTTCTGAATGTTTCTTCCTTCAGAGCACTGAGATCATTGTATGAGGCAAATCTCTCTTTGGAGCCTGAATTCCTATGCAGCAATACAATTCAATGTGCCCGTAATTTTGAAGACCTATTAGGGTGTTACAGAACTGAGGAAGATGGCAGATTTTGAGAGAGCCATGTTTTGTTTCAGGACAGGAATGTGTGTGCTATATGCATGTAAACCAGTAGTAATTGGTGTTCTCTGCAGGCAGTGGGATTGAGATTTCTGTGAATAATTTAAATTTCTTTTTAAAACTCGTTATTTTCCCTTTCCTTGTGTTAGAGTTTGCTGTCTTCATTTAGTTGGTAGAGTTTGTTGGTGTTTTGAGAAATGCTGTGTAAATAATAAGCTAACGATTCCTATTCATCAATTCTTGTTCATGCTGTTTGAGACCATTAGGCAGACACTGGGCCCCCTCCTACCCGTGTCAAATTGCTGTGTGATTTCTAAATAATGATTTTGTGTCATATAACTTAGGTTAACAGAAACCCCTGGACTGAAAACATAATACTAATGCTTTGGTATTGTAAACACAGGTAATAAAGGGCTGCCTTATGTACTGCAGTTTCTCTCATACTGGATTGGCAGATTTTAGATGGTTTGCAGTCACCATATTACAAGATCTAGAAGGAGATTTGTACAGCATCGTTGTCATGCTAGTTCCCATTAAAATCAAAGGGAGTTTTTCTGCTGGCTGAAATTAGAGCAGCTAGACAGCACTGAGCCACAGGGTTAGAGGCACATCCTTCCAATTACAGGTAGCTCAATCAAGCCCCTTCATACTCCTGTTTGTTTACTTATTGAATGGATACCACATGGGGGTATGTGGAATTCCCCCCACCAGGGGAAAGAACAAAGCAAGTCAAGTTGATAATATCCTGTCACTCTTTGCATGGCGTAGCAGTTTTCAATTTATTGGCATGTTTTGGGATGTGAAGTTATGCTATTGCAGAATACTCTTTTAACTATATATATACAACAATTCATTAATTTGAGACCCTAAGTAATAATAAAAAAACTCTAATCTAGAAACTGCCAGAAGAATCAGCTCTGAGGCTTGAAGCTGTATTTCTCCATCCGGACTGGAGTAAGATTTCAACCTAAGTATGTGCAGTAGGCTTCATTCCTCTGATTATTCAGATACCTACAGGTAAATTTTCAGGCTTAAGTGGGGAGAGGAGAATTTGCCACACAGGGAAAAGCTTGAAAAATAGTGTTTAAGGTCTCCTTCCTGGTAAATTGCAAACCTTAAATTGTGGGCACAGAAGGAACATTTCTGTGAGAAAGAGGCTGCTAAACTATGAACTCTTCAGTTTGAAAATGCCTTAAGTTGACTTCTGCACATGCAGTTTCATCAGCTGTAGGTGACAAACAAGGCCTATTCCATTCTGAAAATTATGAGCCACACCACCTTGTAAGCCACGCTTACAAGCAATTTCCCAAAAATACAGGGCTGATGTGGCTGGACAGGCTGTTTGACTCCCTGCACCTTCAGCAGCATTTGAATTTGTTTGCTACTATGAACCAAAGTTAGCTGAAGGGCAGGGATTGGAAAATGAAATGTTCCTGGAACATAACTGAGAGCTCGTGATGTGGTGGAGGAGAATGACATCCAAATTGATGTCTCCACAGTGGAAAAGAGAGCAGCAGGAGCCCAGCTACTTTAATTAGGCACTGGAGGATGTGGATGGGAGCGCGCTGCAGGAAGAAGGCTGGGAAGTTCACAGACTACTTGTTATTAGCAGGGCAGCCTGCAGGGGCTCAGGGTTTGCTGCCAAAGTTTGTTTATAATGCAGCACATTCTCCCTGTCTGCTGTAAAGGAAGTCTGGATGGGGCTTAGAAATCAGATTTAACTCTTTGCTGGGTCCAGTTCTAGCTTAAAACAAAACACACAACAAAGCTGAGACTCCGCTTTTCTGCTAACCTTGCTTGCTTGCTTGCTTGTGCAGCTTTTCCTTGTCTCTGACCTGAGAAGTATTTCCTGTGAGCGTTGTGGGTCACTCACACTCCTGTGAATATGATTGCATTTGTCAAGCTGTCTTGTCAGAACAAAGGAGCTACTTATGTCCAGGAAATTTATGATCCCCAACCTGATGGGAAAAGAGATAGGGCAGCAAAATCTCGCTATAGGTAAAAGATCCTGATTCCATGAGGTTTTAGAGCTACTTATTTTATTTTTATTTAAACATAAATATAAAAAGGATTTGCATGTACAGAGGGTAATCAGTCATTCAGGCTTCTGTGATCCTTTTGGAGGAAACCAAATTAATTTTAATCTCTCAACGTTTGTAAGAGAGGGAGCAGTAGTATTTATTTGGCAGGTGTGTGGGCACACTCTCTCTGAAGCACACAGTAAAACAAAGCATAACAAATCTGTATTTACAAATCTGAGGAAGCCTGCACTGCAGTCAGCATATTAAAGTTCTTTCAGCAGCTTGAGAGATGATTTGCATTGAGTGCCTTAGCCCAGGTTTACTGAGACAGAGGAAGGTGTTGACACAATATGTGTTTGAAACATTGCTTACATTTTCTCACATGAAACTTCAGCTGTTTCTTCGAAGTTTGCCACATGCTGAGATGAAGCAAGAAATACTTAAAAAAAGTTCCTTCTCAGATGCTTTGCTAGATGAGAGAAAAGATAAGGAAACAAGTACAAAAATGAAGAGGAATTATTTCCACCCATTAAAATCTTGAGTTTGCAGTCTCTTATTCACAAATTTAGCTAGAGGGAGAAGATCAGTATCAGAACTCTGCTAGCAGTATTAGTTGTATGCTTGGGAGAAATCAGGAGTTGGACTTCAAAGTGGTTTTTATTCAGTGAAGGTTATACTGTTTAAGGCTTGGACATTGCTGCTTAGCCGAAAAAGGTAATTGGAGAGCAGAAGTAAATGCCACTGCTCCAGCAGCATGGAAAAGTGTAAAACACCATTGCCATGTGCATCAGGCTGCAAAATGAGGAAACCCATCTGGCAAATAATGGTTCAGAAAATCACTGTGTTAAGGGATAATGGAAGGGCTGCTCCACCCTCTTGTTGGTCCTGAGGAGGTCAATGGAAAGATAGGTGAAAGGGGGGAAGCAGCTTAAAGATCCCATGCGTTCCCTTTGCAGGCAGGAGGAAACGGGAAGAAAGCATACATTCCCCTTGGATAGGGGACAGCTTTTCCCTCCTCTCCTTCTCAGCTGCTTTTTTTCGCCTGGAATCTTTAATGCAATCTTTGAATTGAGGTTGGCTCTTTTCTGTAAGATGTGCATCAGCTCCTGTAGAGCTGAGGGTTTGGTAAAGGCACAGAAGATCTCTGTTACTCACTGGGTCAAGTGTGATGTGCACATTCTTTCAAAATATAACGGTTTCAGGTGAAGAAGCCTAGGAAAAATCTCCACAGATAAAGAAATAGTGCGGATTGTGGCCCCTACTCATTTTAATTAGCACAGCTGACTTCCTGCCACTTGATAATTCTGACAACTCTAATTTTCTTCCAGGAGAGGAATGCTCACCTAAATCACGATTCAATTGCTTGCAGGAAGGGTGGAGCTGACATACACCAGGACTAAAGGAAGATAGCAGTGGTGTTTTGTCCCTTCCACATCCCAAGATAGATACTAAATAGACAGTTTGAAGTTAAAATCAAGTGGGCTGGAGAGATGATGGTGAGGGGATTCTCTAGTCTTACAAAGCAGGTAGAAGGGATGTCAGCAAGATATCTGCTTCTCTGGCTCTATTGGCTCCCTGTTGTGCTAATCTCCAAAAGAGCTAGGAGGCTGCAAAGCAGGCTGGGTCAGGCTCCCTGCAGCTCCTGTTGTCCAACAAATCAGTCTTAATGGAGCACGGGGACAGAAAGTTGTCTTAGGAATAGAGGTTTATTCCTGGAGAGAAGAAGAAGATTTACAGACAGGTACACAGCTTGAAAGGTTGTTGGCTTTTTGCCATCCTTCTATACACTTGCTGATGAAACCAGAACAAAGTGAATAAAATTAAATCTCATTAGGGTCCTGCTGATTTTAACTAACACAGTAGTTACGTCAGCTCTTGGGTGGTTTTTTGGTTGGTTGTTTGTTTTTTTCTGATGTGTACCAGCCCCGCCAAAGGAAGATCAGAAAGCCATCTGGCCTCTGAGGCTGTGTTCAGATCCAGATCAGCCCTTTCTAGCAAGAGCAATGCCAGCTATTGTAAGGGGAGTGACTCCTTTCTCCACACTCAGCACCAGAACATGTGGTTAGTGACAGCAGAGCTGTCCTTGCTACTAATCAGAGGAGCTGTGCTCTTGATTTGTATCTCTCCTGTATTAATTGGAGGAAACATTATATGGAAAGTATTTGGGTGCTTGCTTTATATTCTTATGCTCATTTCCCACCGTTCTTAAGGCCTCTGTATTACACAAAGAAAAGTAAGTGGTGCTTATATTTTCTCCCAGTAAAAAAGAGGATTGCAGTGTGGGCAAGTCACCCAAGAGCTACCCCAGCAAGCGTGGCATCTCTTCTAGGCTAGGTATCTTTGTTCCATATTCAGCAGAGATTATTGCACCTTACAGGCCTTTCAGATTGTCAGATTACTCTCTGACAACATTAGTAGGTAGGATGGGATTCATCTCTCCAAGTCTTTGGTTTACTAGCTGTCTAGGTGTAGGCAAGTGAGTTTAGGAATCTACTTTGTGAAAGAGGTTGAGACTGTTTCATGACCTGCCGTTGTAGACTTGAATACAAATATTCAGTTTGCCTGGGGACCTTGCAGAATTTGACTTTCAAAGAACACTTTCTGTAGAATATGCAGGCTTTCATGTTTGCTTTTTTGAGGATTTTTCTCCTCATTTTCTCTGTCAGGGGTAAGTGGGTTGTCCTGATGCACCAGGAAACAACCTCTGAGAGGAACACAAGCCTAAAATACAGATGCTTTCCCTATACAGAAAGGGAAACATAATCCAGAACTAATCACTAAAACAATAGCCAGCTGTGCTTCTGAATCTGATTGCATCCCAGGATGAGGGGGGCAGTGGAAAGCAGTGGATTGTATTTGCAAGGATCCACTAGAGTGGAAGCAGTGGGAATGTGACAGAGTCCAAAACACAAAACTGTGGGGCCTGAAACTTTAAACAGCCCTAAGGCTGTGTGTAGAGTTCCCTGTTTCTTGTAGATCCCAGTAGAGCTTCCCAGTTCAGTTATTGAGTAAAGGGATATTCCATAAGTCCAAGTGGCAGAAGCTGCCTGCTTTCTCCTGCATGTTACTGTGGGGAGATTTTTGCTACTAGATTTTAGTGTTCAGTGTGATGCCCACAATGTTTGCTCTCTAGATACATGCAGGTCCTGCACCTGCAGGTCCCACAGCTAAAGGAGCTGCTCCATAAAGTCTCCCTGGGCTGCCTCCTAGCACCTAAGCCTTTCCCTGGTGTGGCATCTAAGAGCAGATGCCAGCTCTTTGGAGAGCAGAGAGTTAGATGGTAAATTCAGCCAACAGCCCCAACAAAGCTGTAGGAGAGCATAATTATAATAAAATTTCAAAATATTCCTGTATCACTTGGGTGAATTTTTTCATTTTCCACTCTGAGAATAACCTCTGATCTCCTGTGGAATGCATCAAGCATTTAAATGGAATCTACATGTTTCCCTTGGACACTTAATTTTGGCTAGAGCTTTCAAAAGAAATATAAAAATCACAAAAGACACTTATTCTATGATAATGGTTCTGTTTCAGTGGTGTCTTTTAATTATGCTAGCCAGCTGTGTAAACTTAATTGCATTAGGGGCTACTAATTATCTGATTAGGAAATGCTAGGCTGTAATAGCTTATTTTAATGAATTGACTATGGATGCATGTGATTTTTAGTTGTTTAGCTCTTACCTCAAATTGTTAAGCTCCATAAGATGCATTTGGTCTTTTTTTTTAACTTTTAATTCTAAATCGAATATGTGAAACATGGAAACATGAACACATCTTTTGCAATCTGGAATGGTTGCATATGTTTTGCTGCTTGTGCCTTCCTCGGCGTAATCACATCTCTGTTTTCATTCTTTTGCTGTGGTAGGTTTTGTGTGGCTTGTTCTTCCTTTTTTTTTTTTTCTTTTTTTGTTGTCCCCTCCTTCCTCATTACCACATTTGTTTCTACTAAGTGACAGGGGAGATTTTATTTAGAAGCTGAATTATATTTAAGTTGTCTCAAGAAGGAAACATTGGGGTATTCTGCTTCTTTGAAGTATCTGAGATAGCACAAGGGTTGCCAGAAACTGCCTGGGAAAAAAATACGATGTAGAGATAGTGTCTTCTGGCTAATGAATTTCAGAGGATCTGGTCTTTCAGATCATCTGTAGGCCTGGATTGTTTGACTGAATGTGGGCTGTCGCATCCTTCCTAGGGGTCGTGGCCAAGTGATAGTATTGGAATGAGAAGCAGAGATGTGAGCCTGACTAATCTCATTTCACCAGCTGCTTATGCTCATTCTTGGGAATGCAGTGAATTATAAATCTGTAAGTAGAGTTGTGGCCAGGAAAATTCCTGAACAACTGTCCAAGGTAAAACAAGGCATTTGTTCACTTGATTTCAATTGATTTTCAAGGAGTGATGTCATAAAACATTTCTTGCCCTTTTGAGCACTTTCTGAATGTCAGGGGGGTTTTGGAGTCATGACAGAGATGATGATAAAGGAGATGAAATGAAATGAAAGAAATTTGAGGTGTTTCAGACTCTCCTATTCATTTAACCTTTCCAAAGTGGCATATGAGCTACTTATATGTTTTTGAAGCTATGGAAAACATAAAAATACTTTGGCATAGACTTTATTTAAGATAACTTTCAGTTCTGATTTTCCAGTGCTGGTGATGCTGAACAAAATCTGTGCTCTCAAAGTGAAATGTAGTTGTTTCATGTGGCAGACTTTTTGCCTCTGATTAAGAGCCAGAGTTGGTTTAAAACCCAATTGTCCTGCTCAGAAGTAGCACTAAATTAATGATAGCAACGAAAATTCATCTTGCTGCTGAGAGAAATGTTTCTGGAGAGTTGCTGTAATTTATGTACTTGACCCTAACCTCATGATTTGGTACCTAAGGAGGGCTGACATCTAGATCTGTTTGCAGGAAAATTTCCATTGGAGCTTCCCGTTGTGGTTTAGTCTTGTTCCCATGCCCAACTCCTGCTTTGAGTCCTATCTTCCTTTACTGCATGCTTCCTCTTGGATACATCCAAAGCAGGTTTCAGAATATTCACAAAGAATAGCGGTCCTGCTTAATAGACAGGTGGAGAAGGCACAGATGATATTGAATGAGACCTGTGTCATCCCCTCTCTCCCCTCTGCCCTCCCACACCCCCATCTTCCCTTCTCAGTGGAAGTGCCCAGCACAGATAGACTCAATTTCTCATTTTGGGTTTGTTTATTCCACAATTAATCATTTCATTTACTTGTCTGCCACAGTATATAACTTTCAGAAGTTTGCTGCTGATGAAATGAAACCTCAGACCCCTTTAATCTGGTCCAAGAGTGAAGTGGGAACCTCTTGCTCCTCCTGCTGCCACTACTACTGCAGAGCATTTAGCCCCTTGTGGGCTCACAGTAGCAGCCAACAGAAAGAGTTTTCTGTGCCCAGTAGTGTTGGGAGCCTTGTGGTATTGGGAGGTAGGAGAGGTGTTGTCCAGGACTGAGTGAAATGCTGTGCCATCAGTTCACAGGATCTCTGGTTGAACCTTGCCTGGCTTCCTTTGTTTCCAGCTTACAGATTTTTCTTGGTTTTTTTGCTGTTGTGATGCCTTAATAATTTCTGCTTTTTTTCCTTTTCATGTATCTGTAAGTTGGTGTAGTTCTGTGCTTCTTACAAAGTGCTAAAAAACTCTGTTCCCAGCACTGTTAGCCAAAACAAAGCTCTCTGAATAGAGATTCAAGGACATCTTCATTGCCCTAGGGCCCAAAAATATGTAAACAATGGTGAAAGGAGGGCAGTGGGCCTCGAGTGGTCAACATCATCACTTGAGGGTGGGTGCAGTCCCTGAGGGGAACTCTGCTTGCCTGAATGTGCCTTGAAGGCCTTGAATAAATTTGTCTGCTTTTTACACTCCTAATTTGTCTTGACCTCTGTTTCAGGTAGCCTGCATTTAGGCATCATTTGGAGTCCGTGTTAATAAGGGATTTAACAGGTTCTGGGCAATTTTTAAATGTGTCAGGGCTGCATATCCTGATGCTTGGGAAAAGGTGTGCAAGAGGTATCTCCTCTTGCCTCCCTAGCCTAGGATAGAAACACAGGCCTACAGCCAGGCTCTATGGCAGAGGGTTGGGGCAGCTATGAAAAGCGTTGTTGTGGCAGATGTGTCAGGGTGGGTTTTTCCTTGAGCAAAATGATCTCCAGACTCCTGCTGGGGTTCCCTAAGCACACGTGATGATCCCAGGCCTGGAGAGGGGCTGGTACAGCCTGGCACTCCATGGAAGGGCATCAGTGCCTGCTGTAGCCTGGCTGTGGGACCAGATTTGTTGCATGAGCAGAGAAAGCTGCAGACAGCAAGAACCAGAGGAGGGAGAGGGAGAAAACTAAGAGGCAGATGTATACAGCTAGAAAGAAGGCGTTTAAGGTACCAGCTACTGTTCAGTCTTCTGTCACTCTGTGAAAGGCTTGTAGAGAGCAATTAGGAGCTGGAAAGCAAACCTCTGTCCTACTGCAGTCTCAGCTTTTGCTGCCAGGTGCTACGAGTAAAGGCAGGCACTGCCACTTCATATTTAATTGCTGTTTGGTGAATAAGCCTTTGGCTGCTTTTCTTTTTCCTTATTGCCACCTCCAGAGTCTGCAGGTGGAAGAGCCAGAAGAAATAGCTTCAGGAACTCCTAAAATCACAGCCCTGCAGGGTTGGTGATAAGAATTAATCTCAGGCATATTTCTTTTTCTTCTGCTGCCTTTGGAGAGAGAGGGGAAATAAGGAGAAAGGTGTGTGAAAATACTCTGAGGGTCTCCTGGGTTTTTTTTTTCCTAAAGGACACGTGTGGCTATTAGCTGTGTAATAGAAGAAAGAATATAAATGGAGAGGGAAGGAATTACAGTGTAGTTATTTCTTTTAGGGGAAAAAGAGGAAAAAAAACTTGGTAGACTTGTGGTTTGCGCTTCAATATTTTTCAAGGGACTGGTGCAGTCTGTAGTGCTAGATTATGCAGACTTTAAAAGAGTGTTTTTCTAATCAAAACAAAGCTTTCTTCAATGCTTTACCAAGATTGCACAATACAAGCACATAATGACAACTAAGTATAGGTGCATGATGTGCTGAAGGTAGCCAGTAATCTTTAATTTGCTGAATATATTTGCATGGCTGTGTTGAATATTATTTCCATCTTCAGAGATGCAGTTATTGTGACTATTCCCCTCCTCCGTATCTGATAACATTTATGCCAAGATTAACTTTCTCTTTTCTTTCGTAACGAAAAAGAGATTGATGTAATAAAAAGTAAATTAGTATAGGCTACTAAATGGGAATAGCCAGCTATAAATAACCAAAGCATTTCCTCTTAATTACAGTTTTGAGGCTTGCCTTGAAATTTTCGTTTTTTCTTCTAATATATTAAAAATCTGACAGTGACAGGCTGGGAAAGAACCTTAGGAGAACTGCTGCTACTTTTCATTAATTTAATACATGATTTTTTCAGTGTAATATTTTCAGAGTTGAAAGATTCAGGAACTTCGATTCCATGGAGCCTGTGATATCTCACCTCCCACGTTGATGTGGTGTATGTGCGAAACTTGTCTAAAAGGTGTTTATGAAAGCGTAGCAATGGCCAGTGCAAAGACGGTAGTTTGGGAAGGAAAAAATTATCCGCAGATGTTAAAAATATGATTAATCATGTAGAAGTAGATTGGAAATTTGCATGTTATGAAAATCACAGATCTAATTTGTTCCCAGAGGATATATTTAAGTACAGCTCCATTGAGTTTAATAGAGTTACTTGACACTTCAGAGTAGTGTCAGTGAGAGGACAATGGAATCCAATTTCCTTACAGTAAGCAAGTACAGGGGAATTTCAATCAGCATTTTTTTTCAGATTTTGCTTATGAAATTGAAGCTGCACATATACATCTCAAACATAACTTTTTAAACTTATTTGTATTTCTTTTTGACTTTGCAATGAAGGGCAATAAAAAGGAAAGATGTTTTGTGTTGAAATTGGAAAATACAAGGTTTTCATACTTCTTACTGGCTGTAACTTGATACAGTCTGGGATGGGGTGTGGTTGGCACAACCAGAAACACAATGTAGTAATGCAGACTCCAAAATTATACTTTCTGTTGGTAGCTGGTATGCACCTCAGGACAGAAATTATGGGGGAATTTGTGATCTTGCTTATGCGTGCAAGACAGTTCCTGGCATCCGTCTTCCATAAAATCACCCTGATCATTCTCTGGCTTCCCTCTCAGTGTTGCTGCAGGCTGCAACCACACTGCACTGCCCTTACTGTCACCCAGGCACCTTGCAATTGCAGCCGTCTGTCCTTCTGGTGCTGCTGCTGCTGCTTACAGCATGGAGATTCTTCAGGAGTAGGGCTTCCTTCAAGTTTGATATGAAATAGCTGCTTGTTACCATCTCATGGAATCAGAGAATGGTTAGGGATGGAAGGGACCTTAAAGATCACCTATTTCCAACACCCCTGCCACGGGCAAGGAAACCTTCCACTAGACCAGGTTGCTGAAAGCCCTCTCCAGCCCCAACCAATCTGAGTGCTGAGTGCTGAAGCTGAGACACTTTAGTTTGGGATGGCTCCAGACGCATGGGAGAGGAGAGGGATGTCAGCCTTCCCACCCTGTTCAACTGTTTGGCGTCGCGTAGAGATGAATGTTGTCGTGTGACTGTGGAAGATAATGTGTTTCCTATGTGAACCGAACACAATAATTAGGCAGCAGGAGGAGGTCGAGCATCATGACTCTAAATCCTGGATTGTGAGGAAAATCTGTATAACCCTAGGCATTTAACACAGCTGGAGTTCTATCTGCTCTAGCTCTGTTGGCATTGATCCTGATGTGGGAGAGTGGGAGGAGGGTCAGACTGATTAATTGCCTTCTGTGCCTTGGTCAATGTAAATTTCTGCTTCACTGAAATGTTTTGATATAGTGGGAATCTTCTTTTAACGCCCCTTGAGTTAAATGCTTCTGTTGAGCCTGGCTTTTGTTTTACTGTGCAGCATCCAACGCAATGCTGCACTTCAAAATACCTTTAAGCCCAGAAGAGTAAGCAAGGAACAGTTTTATGAATGTAAGACAAAAGACAAGTCTTTGTTGAAGTTGTAGACTGCCTCAGCCTTATATTTGTTAATTTTGGATGTGCACCAAGATGTCAGTGTGTGACTTTGTGTATTTGATTAATTAAAAAAAACTTATTGTAGAGGTTTAAGTGAAGTAAAATTTCTATTTAATTAGTTAGAAAATCTTTTCTTAGAGCTAATTGATTTGTTTCAGAAAACAGCCTAAAAAGCCTCAAACCAGCTATATGACTAAGGTAAAATTCATAATTGAATTTCTCACTTGAAAGTGGGGTGAAATTATGTCTGTAGTCCTTTCAACAAGATCTCAAACCTGAAATCTTTTAAGAAAACAGAGTAGTTATGGCATGTGAAGCTTACATACATGACCATTAATTTAGCAACACAAAGGCAACTTTTAAAATGGATAAAGAGAAAATAGGACTCTGTAATCTGTTTTCACAGTAGTTGAAAATTGTCAGTGGAATTCCAAAGGGTTGTTGCTGGGATCAGTGCTGATACTCGTTCATATTCATCTATTCATTCTCAATATATTCATAAATTAAATGGAAAAGGGGAGAACTGTTATTAAGGACATGATTTAGTGCTATCAATAAACATTATTCACAATAGTAAAGATGAAGGCTGACTGAAATTTATGAAAGGACCTTATGAGACTCAGTGGCTGGGCAGCAGATGCAAAGATTAAATTAAACGTAGATAAATGTTAAGTGATGCATGGAGGGGAAACAAACATAGTTTCACATATTATATGATGGGTTCTGGACTGGCCATTAAGTTCCTAGGAGGTAGATCTGAGCTTATGGCAGAGTTCCCTGAACACATCAGCTCAGAAGTCAAATATCCCAGCAGTATTGGCATTATTAAAAGTAGAATAGAAAGGAAAACAAAACCATGGTGCTATACAACAGCTGTGGCTTGCATTTTTAAACGTCTGGTCTTTCATGTCAAAAAGAACACGATGCAACTTGGAAAAGTTTCAGAGAATGGTCAGGGCCTGATGAGGTGTTGGGAGTATGATGGTCAGTAACAACAGAGTGGTATGGGAAAGGTGACAGGGTTCAGTTAAGTAGAGTCTGCTTCACTACAAGAAACAGTGGTCCAGGTTCTAAAGACAGACGTATAGTTTTCATGTGAGGTTTAATTATACTCTGGAAGCCTTTGTTAAAGAATGTTATGAATACTAAAAATGTCATGGTTTTCTGTGGAAGACTGGATGAATTCATGCAGGAGACAAGTGGTTCTCCAGAGTCCTGGGGAGGTTTCTCAATGGGGGGAAGTACGAAATATGACTGATCTGTTCTTAACCTTTTACCTTGGCATCTGCTTTTGGTAGTGGTCAGTGGCTCAGATAGACCTCTGGCCTGACCCAGTGTGTTACATTTATCTGCTGAACAAATGGGCTGCATAGTCTCTCTGATACTTATAAATAAATTCTTATAAATTCTTGCTGCTTCAGAAATGGAGGGCAAGGAATAGAATATTATCAACCTTCTCTCTTAATCTCTGGAGAGATTTGATGTATGCATTATTCAGTGGATATTATATCCTGGGTTGTATCAAAAGCAGCATGGCCAGCAGGATGTGGAAGGGGATTCTGCCCCTCTACCCCACCTGGAGTGCTACATCCGACTCAGGTACTCAGTACAAGAAAGATGTGACCTCTTGGAGCAGATCCAAGGATAAGTGTCTGAACAAACTGATCAGGTTGAAGATGTCCCTGCTTACTGCAGGTGGGTTGGACTAGATGACCTTTAAAGGTCCCTTTCCAACGCAAACCATTTCATGATTTTATGAAATTTCCATCTTCTTGGTCCCTCTGCTGTCCTCTCCAAAAGATAGGTGAATTGTTTAAAGGTTTCTAGAAAAATCTGAACTCTGCTCTGATATAACAGGTAGATAAACTGGCCAAGACCTCTCATAGGCAACAGCACACAGACTGGGGCATGAGCCCAGTGTGCTCCTCTTGCTCACTTGGGCTGCTCTGGGTGTTTCTCCAGGGCTGTCTTGTGTCTGCTGTAACGGGCATAGTTTGATCTCCTCCTTGTGCAGGGGAGCTTGGTAACATTTATGTCACACGGGGAAGCTGAAATAAAGTTAAAGCATGGGTAAAAATCCTGTGGGAAATCATTCTGCAGGTGCACAGCTCTTATACGTCTTTATATGCATGTAAGTGTTTTTTTCCATGGATCTTCAGTCCTAAACATTTTTCATGTGGTGAGACAAGATTATCAGGGGATGCAACATCACTATCAACTGGCATTCTTTGAAATCCATCTATGTTTTGCCCTTGTGTTTTTGGAAAAGAAATCCTATCTACCGCTGACCTTTTGCTTTTGAAAACAATCAGTAAATCGCCATGGTGTTTTAGCCTCTCTTGGAAGGTCATGTTTAATTATATATATCATTTGTATGTGGCTGTGATCTTGCTATCCCTGAATCTGCAGAAGTCCCTGGAAAGACCTGAATAGGTATTTTACATGTTGATGTAGAGGAAAAAAATGTCCAGGGATACTACTTATCTCCTCTGGCAGCAACTGTAGGAAGCCAGAAGCCAGGAGGTAGTAGGGAGGACAAAGGGCAGCCTTGTATTTTTAATGAGATTTAACACAAATGGTAGTGAATTGTTAGATTTTAATTTATAGTCATTTAATTAAAATCTTTAACCTCAGAATCCTGATGTTCATTCAGAGAATCTCATGGGAAAATCTAAAATTAAATTCTATCCTTGATTTCTTTTTGTTTATGACAAAGCACCTAAAACGCCAGAGCCTGCATAGAATATTTCCTCCTGCTGTTGAGGTTGGCTTTATCTGGGTAATAGGTCAAAGCAAAGGCCTTCAGGGGTAGCTTGAAATGTATTTTAGATCTGGAATGCACAGCAAAGGCCCTTCCTTAGCTGTGTTGTCTCTGCATACTTTGATGCCATTATGACAACCTTCCTATCTGATTTTGTCTATGATTATATCAAAATTGCCCTCATGGTAAAGTGTGTTGTAAACTTTAATTGAATTCTGCTAAGTTTACCACACTCTCACAGGCAGGAGGAGGCTGTAATGGATTTTTGTGTGCAGTGTAGTTATTTCTATTTTCTAAATGCATTTGAAAAGTTGTCAGATGTTAAGAGAAAGGACTGGATAAGAGAAGCTGCTCGCACTGTGGGCTCCTATTAGGACACTTGCATATAAATTGTATCCTCAATTGTGGTGCCTTTAGACAACATTTGAAAAAGCTCAGGTACCATCTGGCCATGCCAAAACCCATGTACCACTATAAAACAATAAGAAAATGTGTGAGCACTGCCAGAAACCTCCATCCCAGTGGATTTTCCATGGCTCAAAAACAAGTATGTAATCCAGACAATGGAAAATGCCCCAAGCTACACAGGAGGAAAAGTCAAATAATAAAAATATTTGGTGTTCTGAGCAGACAGCCGCCACACACTTTTCAGGCTGTTTAACCTTGAGTGTGCAAGCAGGAGCGTGCAATGAAGGAAAACCAGCAAGTTTCTGTGAAACCAAGAGGGAGCCTTTCTGTCTGGCAGTAAAGGCAATGCCTGAGAATGGGTATTAGGTATCCCAGGTCTCCCTCCCTAGGAGATTGCAACGGCTTTAGTGGCTTCCAGGCAAAGCAGGGATTGTAAACTGCCATGAAGGAAAGAAGTGACCACACCCCAGCATGCTGGTACAGGAAACAAAGGCCACAGGCTGCTGGTCCCCTGCATGATACTCAGAGAATCTTGTGGGTCCCTTTGTATGAATTGCTGAAAACTGAAGGCTTTGCATTTGGATGAATATCTTTTGAGGAGTCATGGATGTCAGAAGATTGTTGGAAGAAGCACCCTGTGGGCATCAAGAAAGCAGTGAAGAAAGATTTATCAGAGGAAAAAAGTCTCTGCAACTGCAGTACTGAATCACAGACAGAGTAGGACTGCTGAACTTCCCCTGGCTTCCTTAAAAATTAAGGTGTAGTTTGGCTGCCACACTAACCTCTGGAGAAGTGCAATGTTTGAAGTTTAAGTGGTTACCAAAAATTAGGCAAATATTAATTTCTTGCTTAAACTGGCAAAATGAAATTAGTATATGCCTCTTGCAAGTAGACTTTTGGCTCCTGATAAGGAGACAAGATCTTTTTTCATATAAAGCAACAATTCTTCATGGTCAAATTCTTTGCAGAAAATAGTCTCATTTTTACTTAAGATGTAAAATTGTAATAGGCTTTTTCAGGTAGTGCTGATCTTCAGCAAACCTCTGCTCTGGTCAGGGATCTCATCAGTTGAAATGCCTCTATTCAACTCATCAAGGACACCCAGTCAGTTTAGTGTATTCCTGGAATTTTTTTTTTTTTTTTTAATTTCATGTGTCAGTCATTATCAATTTGTGCTGCTTGTTCACAATTTTTTTTTTTAAGCGGAAAAAAAGAAGGTAAACCAGCAGGAAGGATTTTCTTCTTTGATTCTGAAATTCTTTTGATTCTTAAAATACAGCTGCTTAAGCTGTTGGGACTTTGTTGTGCTTACAGTTGAGTTACAGTCCAGCTGATTCCAGAAACCTCTACAATCTGCAGTTTCTCATTTAATAATGCAGAATAAACAGTTACTGATTTACATAATTTATGTTTCCCTTGTTTCCAGTGCAGTTTCCTGATTACATTAACAAAATCATGCTTTTACTTTCTCACCTTTGAAGTTCTTACTTTGAAAGCTGAGTATATCTGCTTTATTAATTCAGCATAGGTGACATTAGGAATGGGCCATGGCCCATAGTGCACCGATTACAGGCAGATAAAACAGCTTCTCATTAATATGAATATATAATCAGTTTATTATGGTAGGGTCTGTAGTCTGCAAGGAAACAGGGCACCCTAGTGCAAATTTCTTTGTTTATTTAGGGAAAAAGAAAAAAAAAGCAGTCTTGGAGGAAAAAAAAACAACTAATCAACTGAAGAAAACAAAAAGCAGATAGGGAAATGGATGGGGGAGAGATCACGTATCTGCCATTAGTGAAGTTCTGATAGTAACTCTGGCCTCTTCAGTGCAATGCAGCTTTTCCAGACCAATCTTTCCTTTCATTTCTTTCTGTGTTAAATCAAAGGTCTACTGAATGTTTCTATGTAATTTCAGTACCTGTATCGCAAAACTGGCTTTAAATTGGGACTAAGAGAAGGTTGAAGGTGGCATTTTTATTTTTTTTTTTGCCTCCTAAGTTTTATTTCCCCTCGTTTTGCTTGTTGACTTGCAGAACTTTGTTCTATGCTCTGTTTGGGTCCTAAAAAAAGCTGACTGATGTGGCCAAGAATTTGATGTTCTGATCTGCTCAGCATCTTACATAGTGCTCCTCAGAGTGACTGCTCTGGTGTGACTTGCTAGATGTTATTACCTGTCTCTTTCCAGGAGTTCTATGGGGGCTAAAGGTTCAAATTTAACCTTTCTCCTTCAAAACTAATGTATTTTTAAGTTATTTGTGCACCTGAGTGAGCAATGTCGCAACAAATTATGGACTGCCTTTTGAGTTTGGAAACCACTTCTGTTTTCATTTGGTGATTAATTTCCCTTAAAATGAGGAGCTGAGTGTCCCATTTGGGTACCACTGTGTCCATGTTGAGAATTAAAGTCTCTGCCTAAAGACATTTGAAAGTGTGAGTTGATGAAATGTAACTGATAGAGCCAAGTGGAGCAACTGAGTATGTGTTGAAGAGAGTTGAATCTTAATTCTGACAGGAGATGAATGTAGTTGAGCACAGTGATAACATGATTTGTCTTTCCCAATCTGCAATATTAAGGAAGGTTAAATATGCTAAAAAACACTAGGCAGATGTCTTGCAGGTTGCTTAATAAAAGCTGGGCTCAACTATCCATATTTAATGATTCTATATTCAGAATGGGCAAGCTTGCAACAGAAAAGACAAATGTTTTCTCTGCAGTCATCTCTACTTTTATCTTCATACCATGTGTTGGAGGCAATCCTCATAAATCTTAAAAGATGTGCAGATTATTTTACCCTGCTTAGCTTTCTTGAAGGTACTGTGGACTTTCTCCTGGAATTACAGCCCTGGCTAGCAATTACTTATTTTACATTAACCATTAGAGCTGGATGCTGATACAGAGAAGAGAATTGGGTGCTTCAGCTGGAAATGAGCAAAGCTGTACGTTTTTGCCTTCTCTATTCTGTCTAGAAAGGTAGAGAGGGGATATTACCCAGTGAAAAGTCAGGCAAAAGTTGGAAGCCCTGATACCACCATATTTTGATATGCCTGCCATGGGCCATGTTCTGCCCTGCTTTTTGGAAATATTTGAGCTCATTTCTTGTCTTCCCAGATGGGTATGCGCAAACAATTGCTTGTGTGTTGTGCTGCAGAGGGAGATTCATACCTCTTGGTTTAATGCAACTGGTTTAGTTTTCTTGTGCACAAATTAGGTTAATTTTTCTCCATTGACTGTTACGGGAACTTTGGTAAACACTCTGTGTTGTTTTTTGCAGAAATTTTTCTTCATTGATTGTGTAGGAAGCTCAGGCAGTCTAAATTTCTAAATATGCTGGTTTAGGTGTGGAATGCTTAGCAGTGTTCATAGTGTGTCCCCCTTCCTTCTGGCATAGAATAATCTATTATTGGAAGGCTCAGGTGAAGAAAGCCTCTGTAATCTATGCAGTGCTGAAGTGCCCTTAAATTTATGTTCAGGTGCTGTCCTGAACAGTCACGTGCTTCTCTTTGTATTCTGTACATGTTCCTTCCCATCTTATACATTAACACTCTCCAATGCTGTATTAAGCAGTGTATCTAATATCTCTCACTCATGTCTCATCCTTTCCTTGAGCAGAATTTCAGGTAGAGGGTATTTATTTAGGATATTTTTGTTCTTTTTAAAAGAACAGAGTGGATAAGGGTTTATTGTCTGACCACGGACAGACTCCAGCCAGCCAGAGTCCTCTTGTTTGTGGCTTGTCCAAATAAACCAGCCGTCTCAATGGCATTTTGACAGTTTAGGTTCCATGCAGAGGATGGTGTTTATGGATAGTTAATCATCAAGAAAGCAAAGAATTAAAACTTCCAGCCTAGAAAAAGCTTCACGACACTTCATCTGTCTCATTAACCAGCAAAATAGATGTGCTACCAATTCTCCAAATGTAGCATTGTGTTTCCTCTTGTAGCTCAGAAAATACCTTTCCCTGTATCATTTGTTGATTCCTCCATCAGGTTGAGTTTGCTTGACTTGCACTTTCCACTGTGAACTTGCCACAGTGCTAATTTCCATCAGCTGATCTAATGAGCTTGTTTTCATTAAAGAAACAAACAAACAAGCAAAAAACAGCTAGAGAAAAGCTCACACACCCCAAACTTGGGCAGCTGCTGTTGCAAGGCCCTGAGATTCAAATTGTCCTGATGGACCATTTGTGTTCTCTTTAAAAATAAAACCCAAATCCAAGCAAGCAACCAGACAGCTGTCTCAGCTGCTTACCTGTACCTCACAGTTTGCTGCTTGCAGGTGTACTGTCAGCTTAAAGTACATCAGAAGATCACAGTCTGTCTTTTCTAACATAGGAATGGTGAGTCTTGAGCTCTCTTCGGTGGGGGGGAATTAAAAAATTTGTCTGAGCCTGAAGGGTGAGCTCAAACTCTGTTGTTGAAAGGTCAGTGTTACAACATTGATTTGCTTGGCTCTTAGATTTCCTAGCCCCTAAGAAATTCGGATGTAAAAAGAATATAAAAGAAGTATAAAAATACATGGTTTTTCTTCTAGCTTTCTCCTTGCTGGCATGTAATATATAAGCAGAGGGAACTGTTTTGATGCAAAATTCATGAGGAGAAAATACCTGAATTTGTGTCATTTAAGTGTTGAGGAGATTTTTTTCACTTGTGAGGTCAGCTTTTGAGGCAAAAAAAAAAAGCTTTAAAAATTATGTAGATTACAAAGCACCAAGTGACTAACAGGAAAAAATGTTATTGTGAAATACAGATTAGATCCTTTCCCCCAACTCTGTTTTACAGAGGTGCAGAGTGTATTTCATGTTTCGATCTCAGTAAGATCTCCAAACCACATTAAGATGGAAGAAAATTCTGACAATAGAAATACGATTTGTTGGACTCTGATTTCTGTCTATCCAGTGGCTGTATATGGCTTTTGATGTATTTTCAGCTTAGAATTGGTTTCTCCATTCTTACTACCACATACCACAGGGTATGTACCTGGACAAGCAGACTTAAGAAGCAGGATTAGGAATAAAGGCTCTCTGTTTGCCTGGTATCATGCTAGAAACTGGAAAATTGGAGTAATTCATGTCTCAAACTAAAAAAATACCCAAAAAACCAAACAAAAAACCACAAACAAACAAAAAAACCACAAAACCCCCCACAAAACAAACAAAAAAATCCAAACAAAAAACAAAAAAACCAAACCCCAAAACAAAAAAACCCCAAACCACAAAAAGAACCCAACAAAAAAACAACAACCCCCCCCAAACAAAAAATCCACAAAACCACAAAAAATTAAAAATCAGCTAAGGATAATATTTTACTATAGAGGATATATGAGTTCTTTTAAAGCTCATGAATTAACTTTTGTGATAACATCTTTAAGGCTTTATTTGCCGCTAGGAGGCTACAAATTGGGTTACATAAAAATAAAACTCCCCCCCTGCCCCCTTGCCATGATTCTCATATATCATATGGACTATCTTACCCAGGGTCCCATGGAACTCTTGTCTTAGTGTAAATGCTGAAAGTTTACATGATTTTAAAAGAAACAACTGGAGACATTTGTGGGGCTAATATATGCACCTCTGACTCAGGAAGTCTGAGTTGACTGTGAGATGTGAATCCTGTGAAACTGAGAGTGCATTCTGGGGAATGTGGCTTGGGAAGCGTGTGAGTCAAATCCAAGTTAACCTTGAGGGAAAGAGATGCATCCAGAAGTGACCATAACAATGGGGTGTTAGTGCTCTCCAGCTGGCCTCCAATGGGTCATGCTGTCTGGGAACCTGTTGCCTCTCTCTTAGCTCTGAGATGCTGAACAAATTTAAATTCACTTGTGGTTTCTATTTTACTTTTTAATGCTCAGTCCTTGAGTCTTGCATTCTACAGAAAGTGTTTCCTTCTTCTCTGGGTGCCTCAGAATACTCCTTTGTGCTCACAGAAGCATCTCCATTCTGATTATTTGGGAGATTTTACCTCTGCTGCAGAACAGATGTTAAACCATTCCTTATCCAGGAGAATGGATTGATGACCAGACAGGGAAACTGTGATAGCCCAAGGTTTATGTAAACACTGCAGCAATTCCCATCACCACACCAGCTCAGTGACGAAGTTTTACACAAAAATGTTACCAAGGAAGGAAACCAGCCAGCATTAGCAGGCTTGCATGCAGTTTGGAGATGCAGGTTTAACTTCACATTCAGGCAGTGCTCCTTGACTGAACAAGTCAGCCTGTCTGTGTTTTAATTCTTTCAGTAGCAGCATGGTACGAGTGACTGTCCTGCAAGCAGAAAGCAAAAGACCACAGGGTGCCCTAGCACAGTGCTAATGAATATGTAAGTACCACAGGCAGCAATAGGCAATGCTACAAGGCTCTTCTGTTTCTACAATGAAGAGTACAACTCTCTGCGTCTATCTATGTGTGTCTCTGTGTGTTCAGTATTTGCAGGGATGGCATTCTTTATTGAAATGACAGTTATTTCACTCAGTAGGTTTGGGGCAATAGT
Source organism: Pardalotus punctatus (assembly GCA_013400915.1). Taxonomy (NCBI): domain Eukaryota; kingdom Metazoa; phylum Chordata; class Aves; order Passeriformes; family Pardalotidae; genus Pardalotus; species Pardalotus punctatus. The sequence continues at coordinate 545,264 of VZTX01020713.1, read as the reverse complement.
ATAGTGTTGATAAATTTAATATTGTTTTAGCCAGGTGGAGTATTACACTAGTTAGGAGGTTCGACTGACAAGCCCAAATTATTTGGTTTAGGGCAGCTTGTAGCAATCAAAAAAAAAAAAAGATTTTTTCATTGACAAAATGTGAACTCAGACTGATTTCAGAAGATGCCTGTTACAAATTTGTAACTCACTTTACTCCTTTTTATTTTGGAGACTTTTTATTCCTCAAAGAGAGCTTTATATTTGCCATCCTTCCTGAACATACTATGCTGCCACACTACAAGTGTGTCCACATGCTCTATTTTTAAATAGAGCTTTTAAGGCAGCTGCTGCTCTCACTGGTGTTTGCAGGAACACAGATGCCCGAGCCCTGCTGTGGCTGATAGAATAATATTGGCACAGCCTGTGCCTGCCCTGCCCTTCAGTTGTCATCTCAGCAGCCACAGTAACTTTTCCTGCATCAGCCTACAGGGACTTTGTGTAGTAGGAGGGTGTAATTCCTTGATCTGTCCTGCATTTTCCTCAGAACCTCTGAATCCTACGCTTTATTAAACCCTCCTCATCTCAGAATGTTAAGGCTGTATTCTGTGTTGTGGTTTCAAAGTCAGAGATTCACAGAAGTTAGGACTGGAAGGAACGGCAAGAGGTCTTCTAATCTTTGCGCTGATGCAGTGTAGGGCCAGGTAAATCTATCAGCCTTCACAGCTGAAAAAGAATAGGGGAGCTTTATTGGAAAGTATAAACGTAGATCTTGAGATCTGTAATTGCAAACTTTATCATGATCTCGTATTCTTACAGCTCTGCAGTTACAGCAGTACTATTGTGATGTTATTTGTGGCAGATGACTCTGAAGACCCGTTAGGTCTGGAGATGCCCAAAGCAATCTGTGCTATTGCTTATCCAGAACACTCAGTGGAGCTCAACTCCTGGGGATGCGGTACCTGCTGGTGCACCATTGACCTTTGCCAGCAGATATGTGGAGCTGATTTCATGCTATTAAGGAAGGAAGATGATATATTTTGGGTATCGCTCACTTTTACAGACACTTATAAATACTTATAGCGGTAAAAGTAGAAAGACATTTAATGCAAGGAAAGAAAGCGTCACTGTAAATCATTGTGGCTTTGCTGGTCTGAGTTAATCCTGTTCTCAGGTTGACTGGGAATTTGTGCTTGTGTGCATGACCGTTGTATACAGAAGAATCACAGACTTCACAATTAAGGTATTTTTTTCCCAAAGTGTGGCTGCAGGATTTTAATTTCGCTAGAGGTCACCTTTAGTTTCAAAAAACAAAAGGTTTCCAGGAGAATTATTCCTGAAGTGGGCTTATCTTTGATACGTTTTGTCAATGTTGTGCTTGTAGAGATGGCTCTGATGATGTAGGTCATAGCCATCCCCTCTGTTTTGCTATTCCACAGATTAATACAGTGTGCTGTGCACAGAATGTGCAGGGCTGTGTATATCACACTAATAGACAGTGTTTGCAAAAGTTATAATTCACAAAGGCAGTCACAGCAATGAATTAGTACTCTTGGCATTTAGGAAAGAAAGTCCATTTGAAATCCAGCTGCTTGCCAGCTGTGGATATTCATAGCAATTATTACATTGGTTGCTTTTTTCACTCTATCTTTTCATTTAAGATGTGTAATGAATGATTTTATTGCCATCTTAAAAGTCTATTTATAATCCATTCATCTTGTGATGAACATGTGTATCCCATTCTCGACCTCTCTTTAATACTCTACAAAGTAGTGTTGCTTAGTTTAAAATTTTCTTGGCACAAATGTGAGACAATCACATTTCTTAACAGCTTGAGTGACCTTAACTTTCACTCCTGTACTACTAGAGTGTAAGTTTTAATCAGTATTTAATATATAACTATTTTTTTTTTCCTCTACATTTTAGTCATCCTTACCTTTCATTTCTCTTAGCTAGAAATACCTGGGGAATGACTGGGAATGCTTTGAGGCTTTGCAGTATGGGCAGAATCTTGTTCATTCATTTTTTAATGTACCCACTGTAATTTTTGATGCCTCTGTGCACAAAGTAAGGCATCTGTTGGCCATATGGTGGTGACACTGTTGTTTTAAACCTGCTTGCTCTGGCAGCTGCAATTGCATTGACCACTTGAATACAATACCACATTTTTCAGCCTGTATTCTCATCTGTCCTACTGTGGCACCATTGCTAAAAGTGAATTAGCCCAGAGCTGGTGATGGAAGCTGTCACAGTCATTGCTGTGCTGCTGGCAACCACAGAGCCTAGTTGAAGGAACAGCAGAGGCTAAATGTCTTAGGTGAGCAAGGAGGGGGATTTAGATTCTTGGCACATGGTTGTGGCTCTGGGCATTAAACTTTCAGGTATTTTTTGTCTTAAGCTCATGTATTGGCTGTAATCACCCTTCTTAGCTGCTCTGTCCCAGCTTCACGCTCAGAAATAGGGAAATTTGGACATGTGACCTTGTTGTTCTAAGATGATCAAATTCTTGATGTATCTGTGTTTGTCATCCCATGCTCTTATATGCTGGGTGTGCTCTTCTCTGATTTTCTTAAAAATTAGTGTTCTGCCAAGCTCCTCTGGATAAGAAAGTCAAAATACATTCCAAAAAAAAAAAAACCAAGCCAGAGATGCCACTGCCTGGCAACCTTGATACAAGGCCCATGGTCTATTACTGGGTACGGTTTTTCCTGAGCTACTGGGCAGCACTATGTGGGCAGGGTGAGGAACACGGTGGAGCAGGATCTGGATCTTTTTCAGTAAATCCTTCTTTGGAGGGGCATGCCTGATGTTGCTGCCTTTATCAGCCTCCCAACTTGGGTGTCTGAAAGGAGGGCTAGAGCATTCAATGCCCCTCCGGGGCACAGCTGAACTGCAATGCTTGGGAGGTGGCTCTTGCTCCAATAAAAACAAGCTGGAAGCTGTGGGACCTGGCTGGCAGAAGATTATAGCTGAGACCACTGGCTCTAATTTTTAAAAGCTCCTTTTTCATAATTCGCTACCTAAGTAATAAGAGAATTGCATTCTTACACAAGCAGTAATTGAAGGGGACAAGAGAAAAATGAAGCTAAATTATTTATGACAGGGAGGGTTTGAGGTACAGGAAAAGGATCTTAATCAGGAAGCCAGAAACATATCTGTGCCTTGTGCAAGGGCACACTTTTCTGAAGACAATGGGTGAGATTGAAAGCTGATGTGACAACTCAAGCATTTCTATGCACTAGAAGATCTAGAAATATATGGCATATATTCATTTTTCTACTCTTTGTTCCCCAATTTCCTTATATCTAGATGTGGACCTGTACAGTCTTTTCTAATATGGTCTGGTATGTTGGGGGATGTTTTTTCCCTTCCTTGGTCTGCCTCATTTCTTTTTGGTAACAGAATGTGAAGCACCAAGGTCATCTTCTGAGACACCAAAACTCCAAGAAAGTTCTCTTACTTGCTTAGCAGTTTCAGTGTCTGGAAATTACCACCAAGGAAAAGTACTGACACAGGAATATCAAGTGTTAAGCAGTGAGGAACATATTTGCCTGCGCCCCTCTAGTTTTGATGACTTCATTTCCCTGAGGAACATAAGGGCAAGCAGTGTGTCAGCACTGAGCCTTAAATCACCTCCCTTTCCTGTGATGCTCCTGGAAGGACTTGGGCTGTCTAAGTAGAGTCAAATGGGCAAGACATGCAGGTGATAAGATCCTGACTCTGCATAAGTAGCTCCTACTGTATCAATCCTATCTTTAGTTTCTCTCTTCCCCTGCTTGCTGGATGTCACATTTACTGTTCTGATATATTCGGTGGGGAAAGTTTCAAGCTTTCCAAAATGTTATTGTAACTGTACTTGATAGATTTATTTTATCTATTGCTAGCTTGGAAGAGGAGAAATGGCCTGTTAAAGGTAGTTCCAGGGATAAGAAGCTTAAAAAGTAAAAGAGAACTAATTGCATATGAGTTAGCAAAGAACTCCTGGATTGAAAATAGAGTTGCAATCCTGGATTGAAAATAGAGTTGCAAATGCTGGTGTGTGTGAATATTACTAATACAAATAAAAGCTGCTTGAATTCCTGTGTAACTGGAGTCATTAAGTTCATGGAGAGTTACTTGCAGAGTTCCTTATCACTCCTTCTGCAGTTCTTTTTTCAGTCCTTCTGTGTCCTTGATGAGATTGGACCCCATCTTGCACAGGCTTATGCACCTTCATCGTGGTGATAAGTGTAGGAGTTGCCTGCTTTCAGCTGGTTAAAATGCAGAAATGAACATTGGTTTAATAGATCATTTAATGATTTTTCAAAACCACACCAGTTACCCCTTCTCCAAAACTGGTTCACAGTATGAGTGGTATTTGTTGTCTTGAACTGAGCTTGTCTAACCTCATTTAAAATCCTGTTGGAAAAATTTGAAGTGATTTTTTTACTTATTAGTTATTCTGAATTTTCTAAAGGATTTCAAATGCCCAAGTTTTTCAAAGCTGTTACCAGATTTTATGGATTTCCGATGTAGGGACACAAATCAGGGCCTGATTTTTTTGCAGAAAATTCTGTGTTGTGGGAGCTAGTTAATGTGGCTAAAAATTCCATCTCCTCCAGACAGACAGCTAAATATTTTCATGTAGATTTAATCTCTCTGTGATATTTTTGTCCAAAGCTGCTGTCCAGTACTTAGAAATCTGATCATAAGATCTAGAAATAATATTGTTTGGAAGGACCTTTGCACCTTGGAAAGTTTTGCTAGTAATTGTTGTAAAATGACCATACAAGTTAGGAATATGGTTTTACTTTCTGATATGTAAAACACACCATGAAATTAATAACCAGACACAGTAGAGCAGTTCTTTTCATTACTTAAATGGGATTAATTGGAGTTACAGCAAATTTAGATGGCATACTAGCAGCACTATATAAATTAGGTACGCATTCCTGTGAATAAATCAGCCATTGTCCAATTCGCCTTCTTCCTAATTTCATTTTCCTCCTTAAAAGAAGTTAACGTCTTTGTCACCTACTTAATACAAATGATATTTTACTCTTAGGAAAGAAATAACAGAATAATAAATGGTGCCAAACTGTAAGACAACAATTAGAAAGTCACTAGGAGCAGCAGTGAAAGTCCTTTTGGCGTTTGTGGTAAAATGTGCCTTGACTTTGACCGTGGTTTCAGCATGACAAGAAATGTAATGTGCTATGACCTGCTACATTTAGCAGACAATGGCAAGATTCAGAGTCAGCAATAAAACCTCTTTGTTGATCTTTCTGCCTATGCTCACATCTACTCTGTGATTGAACTGGAGACACCTGAACACACCATCTCATATTCATCCATTGGATAAATCCTTTCTGAAGCAGTGACACAGCTCCCATACCTAACTTTACCAAAATATTCCTCTCTGTGCTTTGAGGGTTAATAGGTGGGAGGCTGATCTCTGTTAGAAACTTTGAGCGAAAGGAGATATGCCCTTAAGGTCAGCTAAAATTTTCACAGCTGGATGCAAGTGAGGTGGTTTCCTAAGTGTTGCTCAATCAGCAACAGCAGATGGGAAGCCCAGGCTGCCAGTTTTGCTGATGGGGTGACTTTCACATGGAGACACCACTGAATTAAATACACTTCTAGCAGCTGTTTGCTTAAATGGGATCGCTGAGCAGAGTGGTACTAATTTTCCATGAAAAAGCCCCTTTTTTTCAGATTTTAGAAGGCCCATGAAGATGTTCCATTTCCTCTTATCCTTTATCAAAAGAATTGAAACAAGTCTTATGAAATAGGAAATTTCCCTTGAAAACTTTAAATTCTTCAAAAATGCTTTTTGAAAAAGAGGTGTCTGAAACAACTGGGCAATTTAACTTTTAATTCATCCTTAATCTTTTATCCAGCTTCTCAAGAAGCAGAGGAAGATTTTTAGGACCCAAATGAGAATTAGGTTTGCAAAGCCTCTCAGCTTTCACTGTAACTTGAATGTTTCTGTCTTTGAACCTGTTAAATATCCTCTCATAACAAAGATGCTGAGTAAGCATGTTCTTTCAGCTTGATTGAGGGCCAGATTTTAGGGTCAGTTATTTTTTAATGGCTGTTTTAGCATTTTTGGTACTTTCCACTCTCATAGTTATTCAGAAGTGTGCATGAAATGGAACTGGCTTTGAATATTTATCTTGCTTCCCTTACTTGCCATGCTTTTTATAGGCTTAATTTTTCCTTCAGTATTTACGATACATTCTGCCTAACTTCAATTCTGAGTAGCAGTTGTAACTGAGACTTAATGAAGTTTTTTGATGGTGAATATAGATGTATTCAAATAAAATATTTTATTGTAACATATTCCAAAACTAGCCACTGGTATTAATTGCACTGTTAGAGATTCAAACAGCAAGCTGAATTTTTAGTTTGTATGGCTTTACAATAAGAGCTAAGTAAATCATTGATACAATAGAATAGAAATTAATAAAGTACCTAAAGTCTCACCTCATGGCTTATTTGGCAACAATTTTACATCTTCTTTCCTATATTCAATTCAACTTGTTTATAGATATTCTTTCTGGTATAAACTTTGTATTGTTCACAAATATTTTTAATGAATATTTCTAAGCATTTCCTTGATCCACGAGTTTTTCTAAGCAGTTGATTGCAAGTAATTGGCAATCAAAATGCAAGCTGTGCTGATTCATTTTTATTAGGCACATCACTTACAGTAAGGTATTGTTTTTCTCCCTAGATGGAGGTTCCACTTCAGGAAAATATTAAAATGGAGAACTCAAAGGGACTTCATAAAATGCTTACAGGTAAGTATGCTCCTCAGTACTTTACTGAGTCCAGAGTATAATGAGAGTAGTTCTTTAAAGTGAGTTTCTGCTATGCATAGTTTGTGTTTACGAGTTTAAAATAAACTTTCTGTCTGTGTTCTCCAATGTTAAATTAAAACTTGCTGCTTCCATAATATCCTTGCCAGGAAATTCACTTGCCAGAAGTATCCATAGAGAGGGAGTAGAAAATGAATGTGAATGCAACCACAGCAAATTCTGGTGAGTGAATAGTCAGGGGAGCAGGAGGTGCAATTCCAGTCTAATTGCAGTCTAAACAATGTATGTCATCCATGAAACTAAAGGATTTAAAACAGAGGCCTTGTTATGTACATTATCTCGCCACCCAAATGCGAATTGGTTTTTATATCTCTTGGGGTTTTTTCCCCATATCTGTAGTCATGCAAGACAAACAGATATTTATAGTTTCAGGTTCTTGTCCTTCCCATCAGAACAAGAAATTTTAAAAAGCAGTAGGATTGAATCAATTGTACACACTTATATTGATAGATATGACTGCCTTCCTTCCATGCTGCCTGGTTTTGTCATGTAATTTAAGGAATGTAATCCACAGCACTGACAATGACATTTATCATGTAACAGCTTGAAAGACAGTTTGTCATACAGAGGGGCTCAGACCTCATTAAAATCTCATTCCCAGCCAGCATCTGGTGATGGAGGACTTGATACAGGTAAGGAAAGTTCATTGTAGGGTCAGAGCTTGAGGATGGGGATGAAATTTCTTCTAACATCTGCCAGGGGATAGATCTTCTGTGTAGGGTGTTGTGAAAAGACAAGGGCATGAGGTAGACTTTTATTCTGGACAGCAGAGGGTAGGATCTGCCCTGTAGGATCTGCTGCTTTTAGATTTCTAGCCAGTGAATTGGCAATTCAGGCTACCATTTCCAACTGAGCGTGACAGTGACTTGCCTCGCTCCCTTAAAGCAACTTCATTTAGAATACTTCTAAAATTATTCTAATTCCAGGAATTGTTCATGCGCACGTGGGTTCAGTAAGCTTTAATATAATTGATAAGTGTATTTAACTATGTTAGTAATTTAGTCTTACTTTGGACTGTGTTCTCAGTTGTCACCTGACAGTGAATTTTTGCTGCAGGATGTCTGGTTATTATGTGTATAGTGCATGACACATACATATTTCATAACAACTGGAGATGTATTTGCAGTAGTGTGAAGTTTCACTTCAGAGTTTCAAACTCTAATCAGCAATCTGTTCTTTAATTTAGACAAAGCAAGCATATCAAACACAAATATTAACCATTATATCTTTCACTGAATACTTTCAGTGAAAACAAAAGATTTGGAAGTAAATCACCAAAGCTATAAAACTCATATATGCATGTCACATGCTGATCATAACACAGCTTGTTTACTAAGAAGGAGGGAAGTCTTGCTTACCTGGCAGAAAGCAGGGGGAAAATAGTTTCTCTTTGTCATTTACCATGTATGTCTGTGTGGACTTTATAAAAACAAACACATCAAGTACATCAAAATACCAAGTTTTCTTTCCAGTCAGTGTTACCTGGTAGAGGTACAAGAGTGGATTTTGATTCATCGTATAAACATCTCCAGGCATAGCTTCTTCAGTGCAGAGCATTGTGGTTTGGTAAACAAATAGGTGTTGCTGGCAAAAAAATACCTAAATTCAGATGGATGTGAATTGGTGCAAGGACTTTACAACTCTGCAAGAACATGAAGGAGGAAAACCCAGTGAGAATGCCAGTGGTTTGTTGCTAGGATTGGGAGGCAGGGGTCTGGGCTCTCAGTTCTGCTATTGATCTGCTGTAGACAGACACATCATTTTCTCTTTCATTTTGTTAAATCAGCCACAGCATCTCAGGGTCACAAGGAGGCAGTAAGCTCAGTTGGTCCTGTGGATGCCTTCTGAAATGGAAATCGAGGAAAGCAACCTTTGCTGCAATGTGGGGTAGGTGAAAGTTAATCTGTGCTGTCACCCTCTGTTTTCTGCTTCTTCCTCCTGTGAAATTCAACCCAAATTTTGAATAGGAATAAAAGGACCATTGACTCTTTCTGGGTGTTCTGGGTTTATTAATATAATTGGTGGTTCTGAATAACAGTTTTCTCTTCAGTCCTGAGGATAGGTAAGTTGTTTTGTGTTTTGTTTTTTTTTTTTCCCCACAGCCTGTATTCCTGTGTCCTGATAGTAGTCACAACTGGCTGTACATCATGGTAGAGTAACCACATCTTTATTCCCAAGACAGTAAAATCTCTATGGCTCAGGGGTGGTGCATGGGTATTGCCAGCCTACCTCCCCAACTTGCTGCCCTGCTTATTCCATCTGCATCTATTTAGACCACTCAGTGAGGCTGCGGGTTTAAAACTATGATGTGTTTAAACAGTAGTCATGTGTATTACGAAAATAAACTTTTAAAGAGATATTTTGGGTGGGGAGAGGAGGAGAGCTGGAGAGAGGAAGTGTATGAAGTTACCTGGAAAGATTAAGTTAAAAGCTTAGTGGGACTTCGTAAGTACTGAGGCAAGACTTGCCCTGAAAATAGCAGGGATTTAAGGAGCACAGTGTGTCTTGGATATCCATCCCTTTAAGCATGGTTTCAAGGGTCATTGGATTCAAGTCAAACAGTCTGTAGTCTTTGTTTTCTAATGGTTGCTGTTTCAGGGATTGTTAATCCTTCCCATGGTTTTCACACATAAAAGTTTGTGACAGAAGGGCACAGATCCCCCAAAACTGTGTCTTTTGGGATATCAGGAGGTGTCATGTCACAGTAGTCCAGAACTCAGTATGGGCTTATTTCTCCTGGGAGCATTACAGGCTGAATTTGTCGGCCTGTGTTGATTGCTTCTCTGCTGCTTCTTTTCTTACCCCAGTCCAAAGCTGACCCAGGAGTTTGTGGCACAATGACATGTGCTAAACCTCCCAACAACATAATACACTCAGCAGCCCTAGAAAGTGCTTGTTGAGCAGCAGCAAATGAAACTGGCCAGCGAGTGACTCAGCTCCACACACACAAATTGTCATGGCATTAATTGCCATTATCTCTGAAAACCTATCAACTTTCCCAGCAAATGGCTCCTGCAGAGGGCTTGGAGACCCGTCAGCTTCAGTCAGCTTGTCTGGCTCACCTCACTTGCTTCAACAGCAGAAGGGCTTTCAGGGCATTTACAAGCCATGAAAGGGCAAAGGTTGTTATTCTGAGGCAGAAACAGGGTAAGAAGTGACTCAGCCAACCAGCAGAGGAGGAGGAGGAGGGAGACCACATTTTCCATAGTGTGGGCCACAACCACAGAAGCTGTAAAGCAGTGGGAAATCAGTGTGAGACCTTTTGCCCCTTCACACCATGCCCTGCTGTCTCAAGCTTCTTCCCGAGTCACAAAGGGGCTGGCCCGTAGCAAAGGTCTGCAGAGGTCACCCCTCCACACCATACAGCCCTTTCACTCTTTGACAGTCAGACTGGTATTCAGGGGAGGTTGGCTTTAGCCTGTGAAACACACATAAATAACATGTATTAGTGTATTAACCTGGCTGACCAGGTGGTAAAAAGCTCCATGCAATGCTGAATGCTCTGAGAAGAGACTAATTTGACTATGACTCCCTAGCTGGGGAGAGAAATGACAAAACCAAATAAGAGGAAGACTTTCTCTACAGCAGGTTATGATTGTGTTACATGCATCTTGGTGCCTCAGGATTCTGTGGAGCTGGCATTAGAGACATTTGTGTCAGTGTGTGACCAGTATACAGCACAGTCCCCATGTAATCTCTTGCTGAGAAGGTTTTTAAACTGTACATGGTCATTCTTAGGAGAAAATTCCCTTAAACAGAGAAAGTGCCCACATCTACATTCCTAATCATCCATACTGTCTGTTGGCATAGGTGGGACCCTGATGTTTGGTCTAAATCTATGTAGTTGCTTCCATGCTTTTAAGCAGTTTTTGATCCACCTGTGAATTAAGACATGGGTTCTACAGCTTAGTGCTTTGTAGCTTAAGCCTGCCAGTACAGAACTCTCTAATGGAGTTAACTTCTCGGCCAGCAGACTGGCTGTAGGCTGATTGGTGAGGGGTGAGTCAACTGATTTAAAGTAAATCACCCTAAAACTATCTTCTCTGATCTCCAAAGTGCATATCCCCTTGCCATTGTAGCAGGATCTTCATGTGAAAACGAAAACACCAAATTTCATCTGATGCTTTAGTTCTCCCAGAGTACTTTAAAGCACATGCAATGTTATATTCACAACACAAAAACCTGATCCATTCTGTATTTCGCTTGAGCATGCCATTTATTTTCAATCTACTTCTGAGTAGAGAAAGGTACTATGATAATAAATGAAAACAGCAATTCCTTTGAATTGCTGTTCTTTTGCTTTTTATATTGCTGCTGGGATTTTTGCCAGCCTTGGTTCTCTTCCTGACTGCCTTTGAGTCTATTAAGTGACATTTCTTAAGGTTCCAGTTGGTGTTTAGAAGAGGAGAAAATCCTCTCCTATATCCAAGGGGTTGATGAGATTCTGAATCAGAATTTTTTCAAAACCAGATTCAATACAATATACCTGGCCAGAGCTAGTAAGAGAAAAGAGGCTTCTCTTCACAGCTGGTTAGTTGGCATTCTTGCCCACAGCTGCCAGGCATAAAGATCTGCTTACCATAATTTGGAACAGGGACTTGAAATTTTTTTAAAAACTTTATTGCAGTCTGTCTTGCTGTGTTTCTTCATGGACAAAATGGATACTTAAACATTGATGGGGACAGAGTGACTGAATCAATAGCTTGTGGACGTTCAGCAGGACTGCTTTCAGCTGCATTTATAGTGCTATATGTTTTTCTTCTTTAATATCCCAGGAAATGTTTCTTTGGCTATTCTGGAATAGCATGTTTAGCTTGCATGTTGCTTCAGAATTTTTCCATGAAAGTTCTTCATATCCTCTTGCTTGTGCAACAGAACCAAATGTCAGAGCCTGAGTGTTTATGATGAAATACAGTTTTTGTTTTCCAGACAGACCTGCCTGTGACATACAAATGCTGGCAGGATGAAGCAACTGTTGTGACAGAGCTTGTCAGGAAAAGTAAATCTGGGCCTTGGGCTTTCAGCACTTTGGGCTCTTGGTGACAAGTGTCCAAGTGGCTGCTGCCTGACTGGTCTGCTTGCATCCATAAAACCTCACACCACTAACTCACAGCAAAGAGGCCTGACACCCAGTGAGTACCTGTAACAAGACTATCACAGAGCAAAGGCTTTTCAGACACAATCACATGCTGTTACATCTATTCTCGTGTTTCTCTGCTGTTCCAGTGAGCAGGGCTTTATTTTGGACAATGTAAATTGTGTGTTGCTGTCACAGCTGTTAGTGCTACTATGAGCCAACCTAAAATATTCTGTTCTTTCAGTGGGCAGTGTGTAGTTCACAATTTCCTCTTAAATGTCCTTTAATGCAGTAACATAGCCCTGCTTACTTGCAGGTACTGAATGTGGTATATTAATAGCTTGACTACTGACAGAGAAGGGTCTCTAATACCTGCCAGCAATTCTGTGTTGCTGTAATCCACAGAATGTCAAGCAAGGGAGGTAAACAGGCTTGTGCCAGTGCTCATGAGACAAGAGGGAAATAATGATTTTAGCAAGTGTGTGTTTGGGTTGGTTTTTGTTTTTTTTTTTTTGAAGCTGTGATAAGATTCATCAAGTAATTTTTTAGATAAATTACTGTTCTCTTGATATTTGAGATGCATTGAGTGAATCAAATGGCCATGTGTCATCCTTACCCTGCGAAGATGATGTTGAATGCGAGAAGGGTGAGTCCTTTGCAAGTTTTAGGAGATACATTAGAAGTCTTCAGACCAAAAGGTCATATTCTGAATGAAGGGATGGAGCTGCATGCTCTTAATTTCTTAGCTGAAATTTCTGAAATATTTCTACTGGTAAATGATGCTTTTTATAAAAATGGGGAGATCCTTGAGGACAGATCACAGTTGTAAATTCTGCTTATAAATTTTAATTAATCTTTATTTCAATAGGTACTGATTTCTACTAGGTCAACATATTCTTAGTGAACAGTAAGAGGCCCCTATATAGTCTGCTGCTTTATGCAGTACTTTTGATTAAGCACGTAATTTCAATTACTGTCAATCTGGCTTTATCAAAAAGCTCTTTTAAGTGTTTATCTTTTTTTTTCAGCTTACAGATGCCCGCAAAAGTAGAATTGGCATTTTCATACCACTCTATTAGCTACAGAAAAGCACAACCATAAAAAATCAGAAAAAGAGCAATATGTACACCAAGGGCCAGATTTAAGACAGGAAAGTACCTACATGTCCTATAGCCATGTAAATCCTTCTCAGTGTCTGAGCCAAACACTCTAAGTCTTTAAAAAAACCCTTGGCTCCTCGAGGCCAGATTTTCAGCAGTATTTGTAAGAGACTGTTGAGGGACTGTGAGCGTTGGTCATTTCAGCATGAGAAGCTTCAAGATAAAGATATCTAGCTAGTCTGATTTTCAGAGGATTTTCATAATATGTGGTACTTAGGCATTTTTCAAAATTCTGCTGCTGTCTGTATCTGCATCTTTAAGCCCTTAAATACTTCCATAAATCCAGACCTAACATCTTTGGGCTGCATCTGAATGTTAGACTTCAACATTAAAATTTTCCTGGTGAAACTAAATAAATGTCCTACTTCTCAGAAGTCAGCAGGAGTTAGTCAGAACTTCTGAAGGTTGGACTGTGATTACTAATGTGCTTAACTCCAAGGTTTGTTACTTGAGGTTTTTTACTAAGTTTGCCTGCAATTAAACTTGCTTGCTTTGAGGTGCTGCTGGTTACTGCATTTCATTGCAGCTGAGCAAGTTAACCAATGACTGTCACAACCCTACTGCTGAAGAAATGGCTTGTGGCTTTGTTTTTGGTTTTTTCCCCCCTTTTTGTCTTGTCTTGTTTTTCGTCTTCTGAAATAGCTCTGTCTGTACAAAAAACTGTGCAGGGGTGTGCTGCTGTGTGGATAGAGGACAAAGATGTGGAGGGGATTGTGGTTGTATTATGGTGATGAAGGGGCAGGAGATTTTGGGGTGTGTTGAACTTCTGGAGAAAAATATATGTGACTTCCCTTCTTCCTGATAATGCAAGTGGTGATAAGCCCCAGGGGATCATACCATTCTCTCATAGCAGTATTCAAGCTCCTTCCTCTGCACTGCAGACATTTCATTTCAGGGATATAAGGATAGTAATAAAAGCTTTCTCCACACCTTCTTCCCAGAGCAATTCCCCAGTTCATAGCTGCCTGTCCAAAGCTACGTCAGTAATATTCCAGCATTCAGCCCAATAAAAATTTTGTCAAGAAAGCATAAAGTTTCTGTCAGATCTTTTCCATTAAAAATCACTTTTATAGCAGCAGGCTGTAACAAGCACACAGCTATGGAGTGAAAGTGTGAAATGATGAGAAATTTGGACAGTGTTATCATCCAGTGGGGACTCAGTGGCAGGCCACTTAGAATGCTTCCAGTGTATGGAGCGTGACAACCAGAATATTTTTCACAACAGATTATAATGTAAGATATATGTTACAGATCTCAGAGGGGAATAACCCACAGCACTGGTTCTAGTCCTTCCCCCTAGATATATTACTCAGATAATATGAAGTCATAACTCCTTGTAAATTATTTATGATCCTGTCCCACCTTAGATTTCTGCTGGATACTTGCAGGGTTAATATCTGTAGGCCTGTGTTTGATTTGCTGAAGGGCACAGTTATTTCTGTAGTCAGTGGGAGGTGGATAGCATTTGCTTTGTCTGGTAACTACACAGCTGGTTGTGATATGGTCAGAAACAGGACATGCAACCATGACCAGAACAAGTAGATCCAAACACAGAAAGCTGCTCTAGCCCAGGTGGAAGAAAGTTGCTCAGTGAAAGAATTTGCATCATGATCACTGACTGAAATGAATCTGATTTCATAGGATACCTCTGATTAATCTTTCATGATGGATCATAACACCAAGAGCATCGTGACATGAACCAAACTTGGCATTCATCAGATTAATTCCTCATTTTTTATCCGGAAGTCAGTAATGTTGATAATTTGCAGCGTATTTGTAGCAGACAGCAATGTCTGCATGACAGACAATATGTGTCAACTACCAGTTCTGTATGTGATAATGCATTCAGGAGGCAGCACACTATTCAAAAAGCAACTTAAGAGAATATAAGTAGTCTGAGATAGCAGCTTCCACTGTGAATGCAGAGGCTTACCACAAATAATGGGTGAGTTAATTTAAGAATAAGGAGTGCATTCTGACCTGCACCAGACTTTAAGCTGTTGTTGACTAACAAAAAGTGCTGGAAAAGAAGATTTTTGGAGTCCTAAAAATGAAAAGTTTATGAGCAGTGCAGAATTAATCATGGAAGACTTACCTGACCTTGCACTTCAAGGTTAAACAAATTACTTGGGATAAAAAGAAGGGTTTTACAGAATATAAATTTAGCCAGATTTGTCTACAAGCAATATTTCTTCACTGTCCTCTAAGTATCTTGTGGTCAGTCATTATCAGACATAAGATGATGGACTTGAGGATACACTGGTCCTACCCAATCTATTGTTTCTTCTGTAAACTACTTTCCTACAGCTTTATACCTCATTTATTAATAATTGGTCATAATAAGGGGAACAGAATGACAAGGCAGACCAACACTCCTTTCATCAACATGCTCTTCTATGGTCCCTCTTTCTTTCTTATCACAAGAAAATTGCTGCAGAAATCCATCCCTTTCATTTTCAGGAAGGTTTCATGGGTGTGCTGACTTGGCAGCTCAAGTTGGTGCAAGGCAATGAGTACCTGTATCCCACCAGTGGTGCAGGCTTCTTTTTACCTCTCCTGTGAAAGAAAGCAATGTCATGAAAATCATGTCAGTGATGCACAGGTAAACCAGGAATAAAATTAGTAAATCAAAGGTTTCATTGCTAGCAAGGCTTTACTTGTACTTCTATGGTAACTCATAAGCTATACCTTTTGTTTGGAAAAGTGAAAGAAACTGGTATATCCAAGATCTGTCCCGGAGTGAATTCACAGTCGGGAATGTCACAACAGTTCAAACTAAGCTGGTGGCTCCTTTCATATCCTTTGGGCTCAGTTTTGTCAGTCTCCTGAAGCTCCTCTTTTCTGTGTGTGTGGCAGTCTGTTGTTGTCACATTCCTAGTTCATTTCTAAGAGTCCCACTGCTCCTGAGGTGCTGATGGAACAGAGCAAAGCCTGAGCAAGATGTGTGTTTCTGGGACTGGCACCTGCTATCAGCTCACTGGCTCAAGTGGTGTCCTGTGACCTAATTAGTGGTGGATTTTACTGTGTTAAAAAGCAGTGCTACCCAAAACCCTTTGTGTATGGTTTAAAATCCTTTGTTGTGGTACCAAAGAAGAAAATAATTATCCTTCATTGTTATTGGAAATCTATCCCATGCATCAGAAGAAGACGAAATGAATGTAGTCTGTATCCCTAAAGCTATCTTGTTCCTTAGGGAAGAAGAGAGAGATTGGTTAGGAGAGCTACAGAATTCTCAGCAAGAGGGGTGTATTTAAGAGAGCTCCTCCTAGATATTATCCAAAGCATGATTTGGTCATGGGCATATGTCTGGTAGGCCAGGTGTAGGGGCAGGACAAGAAATCATTTGTTAAGGTGGAGAGAAATTGTTTCGAGATAAACAGCAGAAGTTAGAGTATGGCCTTTGTTTTATCACAGATGTTCTTTGCAATTGTCTAGATGAGTGTAGTGGAACAAGGTATTTTTCTTGGCTTTGCTAGAATTATAAAAGAGTCCATCCACAAGGATACAGCACTCCAGCACACTTCCTGGAATCAGGTCAGGGAATGAGAGGAGGCAGAAAAGCATCTAAAACATTGTGCTTGCTTAAAGCTGCTTGCAAGAACATTAGACCGGAACTAACATTGAAGTCATGTTGTAGGACATAAGCATCCATCCATCTGTGCTTTTCCTCAATCAGGTCAGTGCACTTACTGCTGAAAGGTGGGGTTGAGGCTTCAAGCTAGGAAGAAATTTTTTTATGCCCTCTTTCAAAGGAAGGTTTGAAAAAAAGTTTACATTTACTGTAATATGTGTTGTCAGATTTTTCATCCTGATCTCTTGATGATTTCATCACTTGAACTTCTTGATGCATTGATTCGATTTTACCCATGACCTTAATGTGAACATCAGATTGTTCTATCTTTAATTACCTTGGTAAAATTGTAGTATATTAGCTCAGTGAAGTGCTAATTTAAGTGCCTCTTTGCTTGCTCATCCTCTTCTAGAAAACTCGTTTTAAAAAGTCAACATAGCAGGTTTCATCTGTCAAATTTTTCAGCATGGACATTGCATTCGGTGGGTAAAAATAACCTTCAGCAAAGAAGATTGCAAGTCAGTGGTTTCTGAGACAAACTTACTAACAAAGTCTTTTGGCCTGACCTACTACGAGAAAAAGCATATCTGTACCAGAAACTGGTTAGTGGGACAAGGGCTATAAGCAATTCATTATAGAGATTTAGCAAACAGAACATTTTCAGAACTGCCCGTGTGGGGTTACTTGTATGGATTTAGGGCTCTGTCCTACAGCCAGTGAAGGCAGGGAGTAGGAACATTTCAGTGAATAATTAAAGAGTTCATAAACCAAACCCTAGTTCATTGTGCTCCTACAAGCAACTTAAATGAGGTATCCCTCCTATATGTTGCTTCCATTATGGGCAGAGTGTCAGGGGAGAACTTATGGGAGACATTGCTTGGAGTCCTGGTTAAATTTTTCTTACCTCACCCCATAAGATTTATCTTCTCTTTCTGATTCTCCTCGTCCCACCAGTGCATATGAGGGGAGAGTGAACAAGCAGCTGCACCGTACTTTGTCGCCAGCTGGTGTTAAACCACTACAAGCCCCAACTTTCTTCTCCTGAAGCTGCTTTGCTAAAGCTGCACTGCTGCTGCCTCAGCAGGGTAGATGGGCCAGCTGTGGGTGGCAGAACAGCCCCTCTCAACTTGGTGCTGCTTGTTAAATGGAGGGAAGGTGGGGAAAGAGGATCCTACTTGGCAGTGGAAGGCTAAAGACGATGCTATGGAGAGGATAAAGGTACTTTATCCTAATTATACCTTAGGGGTGGCTAAGGGGTTCCCAAAACCTGGACACAGTCAGCTTCACCAGCAAGGTCCATTTTCTCAGTAACAGCTGTCTGCTCCACCCGGATACTGTTAATCACTCTGACACTGCCAAGAGGTCTACACTAATTACTCTGCTTTCTAGCATGGATGTCTTTACAGCCAAACAGTCCCAAAGAATTTTTGAGAGGGGCATTATGAAGCCATGAAAAGCCACACTTGGTTGAATGCACAAATCCACAAATAAAAGCGCACAGCCATGTGTCTGCTTTACAGTTGTACAAAGCCTGCTGATATCAGCCATTTCAAATGGATGTGGGATGAGAGGCATCATTGCTCTTTCACAAATGGACACTAAGGTCACTCAAAATCAATAGCAAGTAAGAGGTGAAAAGCAACTCTTAGAGAAAATAAGGTTGAAACTGCTCCAGAATCTGAGGTTCAACCAACCACTTCTGTGCAGCTTGCACAGCTGCAGATGCAGTTGTAAAAACACCTGGGGTTTGTGCTCTCTTGTGTTTACAAAGCCCCTGCCCTATCATGTGCCTCAGGACAAAGCAACACAGTTACACAGGAGAAAGAAGTAACTTAGCAAGAAATGGGCACTGAAATCCAAAGTTCTTATTTGGACACCAGGAGCAGTTCTCTTTGTATTTGTTAGCTCTTTGTATTTTTAACAGCAGCATGGTCTCCTGCAATGTTTTATAGTGATGTTCTATTAATATTTGTCTTCTTCTGTATGCTCGAGGACTTGTGTGCTTATGGGCAGCTGCAAAGGTTTTAAATATATATATTTTTAAGTGAGCTCACATTTGTGTATAAAAATACTGTCTGAATTTTTGGCTTATCACTTTTTATGCTCATGCTTATGGAAAAATTCATGTGAAAGAATAGCTTTTTA
This sequence comes from Pardalotus punctatus, assembly GCA_013400915.1. NCBI lineage: Eukaryota > Metazoa > Chordata > Aves > Passeriformes > Pardalotidae > Pardalotus > Pardalotus punctatus. Next base: position 526,472 of record VZTX01020713.1, on the reverse strand, counting down.
CTAAAATACCTGTGGAAATTATATTACTGACAGTTGTGCCATGTTGTTCATATTTCTATGCAAGATTTCTATCTCTTTTTTAATAACTTACTTTGGATTCCTTGATATTGGTGATGAGCATTCTTACATTATGGCTCCTAAAAGTAGACATAGTGCTAAAACTGGTGTGGAACAGGGAAGAAGGATAAGGTTTTGCACCATAGAGTCTTGCCTCCTTTTTCTGTAGATGTTTGCCTTTTCACAACAACTTTGCTGTTGACATGCTCAGCTTGTGATCTAATCTGTGCTCATTAGAGGGCATTTTACACATGCACAGAAGGCAGACTGAGGGAGGGGGGGAGAGCCTTTGCCAGTTCTTAGAATTTGAAGTTACTTCCCCAAAGTGGAATTCACGTACAGCAGTCACTCTCCAGGCCAGATTTTGAATCTGTCACTCCAACCACAAATAATATATTCACAGGAGTGGAAAATTCGAATAGGCACCTGCTGTCTAATGGAAAAAGTTGTTCATTCTTGCTCTAAACAACATTGTTTGTAGCTTTTCACTGACTTGGATTGAATAAATACAAGCTCTATTAAAGCTTTAGCAGAATTTCAGTTAATTCAAGGGGGCTAGATTTTTGTTAAACTTTATTAGAATGCTTATGCATTTTTAATGCTATATTAAGTGGACCATTTAATGGATTTTGATTGGTAATGCAGCCTAAAGCCTCATTACTTGAAAGCTTTATAGCTATCAGAAGTAAGTATTTTCAGTCTCTGGTGGAGAAAAATCAGCTTTTTGGTTGGCTTTTTCCAAACTGAGAAATCAATAAATTGTCTCATCCTTTTATGACACCCTTGGAATTTCAGCTGTGTGTGCCCTGAGTTGTGTTCTGTGAATAATATTCCTTAAAGGAGAATTTATCTGTCATAATTGATGGGATGCAGCTTGCAGTCTGTTATTGGGCAACTCAGTTTGGGCAGGACATCACAGTGAGGCTATTTATTGGGATAACCAAAAAAAGCATGAGCATGTGGAAACTCACCCCCTCTTGCCTCTGGGTGTCTAGTTTATATTCATTCTAGCGGAGGCACTCATGGTGTCCTATTTTCCCAGAGCTTCCTTTCGTTTTTCTTTTTATTTTGTTTTTCTCCTGTCCTACATACTTAACACAAAAGTCATTTAAAGCATGATACTCTAGCAAAATGGGATCAAAGTGAAGGAGGATTGTTTGCTGCTTTCTAATCGAAGGGAGAAAGGTGTTGTAAGCAAACAACTGAGATGTCTGCTATTCTGTGACACAGGAATGCTGCTTTTAGAAGAAATGCCTTCTGTTTGAAGGCATCCAGTGGTGCCCATAGTCAAGGCTGCCTCTTAAGAGGGAAGAAGTAGTCTTAATTAGGATGATGTGAGCAAGAATATAACAATGTTGTAGGTACAGTGTCTCTGTGAATTAAAATTGCCATGAAGTTGCCCTTCAACAGTGTGCTGAGTGTCTGAAAAAAGCCTTAGTAGAACTGCCAACTGTATTGAAGAGAATGTCTGTTGCAAAGCTGTTTTTTTTTTTTTAGTGAAGAACTGGCTCTCTGGCTTCTTTTCATATTTTCAAAAGCATCAGCTGTTTTGTTCTGAATCTATGTGGCAGAACTGAAATCTTATTGTAGATTGTGCTTGGTCCAGTAAGAAAGTACCTTGCCAAGATGTTGCACTGCTGGTGTGTGGGGCCTGGGTTCTGGCAGAAGAGAGATGGAGATTTCAGGGTGTGCTGGTGTTGAGTAGTGGCCATGTGGAACTCAAAACTTACAGCACCTTGCTTTGCTCTTAGAAGTAAGATCTTCTTCAGATGTGTTTAGTGCTTGGGAGAGAGTTATTCTGCAAGTTGCCACCTTCTCTCCCAAACAGTAATTGTGCAACTCCTTCCTCAAGTCCAACCTGCCCACCCTTCTGATTGTCTCCAAGGCAGAATGGTCCTGCATCAGTCATGTGCTGCAGCTGAATATGTGAGGAGATGGGTGGCTGGTAAGCAGGGAATTATACTCCTGTCTGTGCCTAGGGGGTGCTGCAGATGGTCAGGATGACCATCAGCCAGCACAGGTTAGGTCAGTACAGAGAGGAGCTGAGCTTCACTCGTGTGAGAAGCAAAAGGCCTAGGGGTGGAGCTGGGTGTCTTCTGTCAACAAAATACTGCCTCTTCTATAGAGCAGACAGGAGCTGCAGACTCTGTATTTACTGCAGAAATTGTGCAGAATACTGCAGAATTGGCTCATAAGTGTGTGTAGGTCATTAACCGAGTGCCATCTACTGGCACAAGGGGTCTTTATTGTATGCTTCTTTAACACGAGAAATGAGTGCTGCAGCTCATGCTGAACAGCTTCCAGGTGAGCCCTGAATGCAAGGTGCCAGTCTAGTTTTAACTTTGGCTTTTCCAGCTTTTTCAAAGCCTGTGGAAATCCCCACGTGCTCTCTTTGGCAGAACTCATGGACAAGAAGCACCTTGTGCTACCTGGCTTGCCTGCGTGGACATAATATGTCAATGCACATTGTTGAAAGACCCTGTTTAAGTGGCATGATCTCTCACACCCTGCAGCTAGCTTCTGCAGAAGCACTGCATGTCCTGCCACTCTTCCACATGTCCTCGGCTGTCCCTTGTGTCTTTATAAACTCAGGTGGAGAAGCTGGGAAGTCATTTGCAGCTCTAAAGAAATGCACAACAGGGCAGGGAGTTATTATTGTCATTTAATTAATTTAATAAATATATTTAATGGAATAGGAGCTGTATCAGTGTAATCATCACCAGGAGGCCTCTCATTTGTCTATTCATGCAGAGCAGATTTTTGTACAGCAGAGGTGAGGTTTCAAAAGATGGCATGAGCAAAGCCTGAGTAGGAGGCAAGTAGATCTTCTAGCACTTGGGAAAAACTGGGCATGATTGGGCAATTTGTCAGCCGGCATTACAGTACAAAGACACTGTATCTATTTTGTTCAGAAGAGAAAAGGAGGGCACTTGCATTTTTTGTGGAGGGTGGAACTGTGACCTTTTTAGCTGCTTGCATCAACAGATGAAAACTGAAGTTCTCTGACAGAGCTCTCTAAGGAAAATTTGTCCTGCTGCTTCCCTTGATTAGGAGAAAGTGATTTTTCTGCCTTGCAAAAATGTTTGACATTTAAAAGATTATATGAAAAAAGCCATTCTTCAGTAAAATAAAGTGACAGCTTTTCAAAGCTCTTCACCGAGAATGAGGCACTAGGATAGACTGGGGTACCTGTTTCCATGATGGATGCCCCAGACTCAAGTCACTGTTAGAACAAGGAACTCAAACTCAGGCTAGGAAAGATGCCCACACCACACAGTTTTTCTTTAGTGAAGTCTTCCTCCCTCATGAGTTCCATGTCCATTTTCTCCACAGGAAGCCCTTGAGAATCATATTGACAGTAGCTCTCCTCACAGAAGAATTTGTCATCTTTGTGCAGGGGAAATACATCTCCTAGAAAATTTCCATCTGTCTTGAGCACACACTTTCTTTAAACATCCAAAATATTGAAATAAGGAGCTGTTCGCAGAACAATCACCTTATCATAAAACACACCCTGCTAAGAACATGATTTCTGTTTCCATTTAATGTGAGGCAGTGTTCTTCATTATTCTCTGCACACTGAGCTTCATCTAAATCAAATTGAACTGAAAAGGACAATAGTGCTATTGATTTCTAGCACTAAAAATAATGCATAATAACCTCACTGTACTGTCAAATCTGTTCGGTGAATGAAATTGCTATCACGGAAGATGTATCATTATTCATCAATTTTATTATCCTTGCCAAGCAGGCTGGCATCTTCATTCAAGTAATTTCTATGGAACTTGACTGGAGCAAGAAGTGACAACACGGTCTGCACTTCTTGGTCACCCATGCATACCCAGGAGCTGTTCAAACATCTTTATTCCTGTGAAGACAGCATGGAGGTGCTTTTCTGCTGATTGTGTTTCTGAGGCTGATAGGTATGGGAAACTGCAGTTTAGCTGAAAACAAGACGAGGAGAGACAGCACGTGCATGTGTTTGAATGTTTTAAATCTCTACGCAATAGTGCCAGGAGCAAAGATTCCTGAATTAGAAAAAATGTAACAAGAAGATTAAAAGCACAACTAATTTGTAATATGCTATCAACTAGGCTATAAGCTTTTCTCTTCTGTTTTTAAATACTGTTTATAATGAGTGCTGCAAAGGAAACCCTGCAGTACAGGGTGCCAAGAGTCATGTTTTGGGACAGGGAGTCACAGTTGTGTTGGAGGTTCAGCTGGCATAAACTGGCTTGGGTTCACAGATGGCATCTCCCTTTTCTGCAATGTGTTATAACATGGCTTGATGCATGGGTGCATGCTGGGGATGATAATTTTAGATGATAACTGCCTAGTTCTGGAGGGGCCTTTAGCAGTCTTGGAGCCAATAAGGGAACTGTGGCATCAGCAATGTGAAAATTGTGACAGTGTGACATCCAGGGAAAGTACTGGTAGGCATAGGTCAGGTTCTGGTCACAGAGAACCACCAGCAAGTACTGACACCAGCAGCAGGGGTTTTGGGACTTGTGGCTTTTTTTGTTGATTTAAAAAACCCAAAGAAACAAACCACCAAAACCAACCAGTCCCCTTGCAAGTATTTTTCTCTTCTCACACGCATTTGTTTTTTCTGAACTGCTGAGCAATTTGGGTTGGGATACAGTTGCTCTCTTTGTTTTTGTGACATGTCAAACATTCATGATGAGGAGTTCTTGATCTTACATGCCTCTGTAGCCTGTGCTTTGTAACCATTCCACCACTTGCAGCTGAAGTCCAAAACTGCTCTCTTTTTTCTGGTTTTGATTTGTTGGTGTTTGTATCCACCCTTCCAGGGACTGGCTGGAACCTACTACAGAAGGGCAAAAGAGCTAAGTGGAGCATATTTCACTGCTTTCTTAGTCTGACTGCTAATGGGAAATACTGACACTGTTTCAAGAAAGCTCCTTCACGTGGCCATCTCAGTTTACCTTGAAAGTTCAGACTGACTGCAGGGTTCAAGGAAAGGGGGTTTAACTGACTCCAAGCCTTCAGATTTACCTTATGCAGACTGGTGAGGAAGTTTACATGAGGTTGAAGGTCAATTATTTTGTGTGTAGATGTCAGGAAATTCAGAAAAAAAAAAGTTCCCTTTGTGTGAGGTGCCCAAGGACTTTCCAAGTAAACCTCATATTTCTGCTCCCCAGCTCTTAAGATCACACAGATTATTATTGGAACACCGCTTACTTTTCTGACATTAAAACTCACTCATTTCTATTCCATTCTTCTCCCCAGGCCCTCCTTTTTCATCCTACTCAGGGAGAAGGAACACATGAGTAAGGAAGAGTGGGAGGAACTGTCAAAACCCCAAAATTTGCACATAGTGCAGCTTAGCTGGTGATGATGGTGGGTCTGAAGATCAAAAGTTTCTGCCATTAGCAAGGCCTTTTGAAGAAGGGAACCTCTGTAGGGTGGCTTTGCAAAAGGATAGGAGCTCTTGGGCAGGTTGCACATTTAGCTAAATGGATGGTGTAGGTGGTGCACAGTCCATTTAGAGGGCTGCTCTTGAGCAAGAAATTTCCTCAGCTGACTTTGTGGCATTGGCTAACTCAGCATTGAGCTGACAGTTTGCTTTCCAAGACCTACATGACACCTGAGGTGGAAACACGCTTCCCACAGCAAGGCTATTAATAAATCTGCTTTTGCGAACTTTTGGCCACAGTCTGAGGCCATATTCTTCTAATAACCCTAAGATATGTTTTGTTTTCATGTACTTGTGGATATTAGGTTGAACCTTTCCTACTGTCAGGGATTTTTGAAACCTTAATTGCTTTTCCAGCTTAATTGCCCCTGGAATGAGCTCAGGAATTAGATTTTTGCTAATGGGGAAATATTTGAGCTGTTAAGGCTCCAAACTATTATTTTTAGACCTAAATTAAGGTGGGGAAATGAGATGCAGATAACAATCAATGTTTCAGTGTTATTACACTTGAATGCACTAGGACTTACAGGATTAAATACAACCTAAAATGAGTCCAAGAACCTGTTCAAAATTAATAGAGTAGTCTTGAGATGAAACACCCAGACATTCTCCCAACTACATGCCATCCTGATGTTATTTTATCCTTGTCTTAATATAAAGGTTTTGTTGACAGGCCTCATTCCAATAATTTCACTGAGTTTATATGCTAGAAGAGTTGGCTTTATTGGAATAATATGGGAAGCTTTTAGGGTTTATATTTTTCCTCTCATCTTGAAGGAAAAATTGAGAAATTGAATAATAACCTAATTGGTTTTAGCAGATGCTCTGCCAGCATGTGGAGAATTCATGTGGTATTGCTTGTCACTGGGGGATCTTAACCATTTTTGAGCACTTACAGCCCTCAGAAGCAGTACAGTCATACCTTGCAGTACTTCTGAGGCATATGCAAAATACAGGTTTCAGCAGATATGGCTTAAAGCACAGCAGTTGTGAGAGTGAAAACACGAGTGTAACAAATTGGCAGTTTTATTTTATACCCAAGGCATAGCTCAAAGATAGAAAATTATGCTAAAAAAACACAGCATGTGATAAAAACTAATGTTATTTTTATTCCTAGGAAGAAACTTACATAGAATGGTTATTAGTGTTGCAATTCTTGTCAGTTACTCGTTTGTTTAAAGGACCCTTTTTGTATGTGATGGTCCCACTGATAAGCCAAACCTCAAAAAAAACCAGATTCATCAGTCAAGAAGTCTTGCAGTTAATAGTTCTGCTTCTATAGGTCCCTCAATCATCTTTTTACCAAGATTTTTTAATTTGTGGGGCCTACATAAGCTAATACTTGAGACCCTGTAGAAATGTAACATCTGGTTCTTTAATTAAAGGCTGTCAAAATGTATGTATGCAACAGCACCTAAGTAATGTCTCATTGGGGGAAAAAAGAAATAATTTGAATCTGAATTGAAACATTTCTTGTATGTTTTGGTGAAACAAATGGAAAATTCTACACAAATCAACCTCTAGATTTTGTCTTTCCATTTTTTCCCTCTTGACTCTCTTTATAATATGAAAAGGGCTGTTCCCTGCTGGAGACCACAGAAATCCTTCAAATTTTCTGTGAAAAGATATATAAACATTTGTCTCAGAGGTAGGAGCATTAACTGGATCTTCCGGGCCAAGTAAATGATTCTGGAACCCTGCTCTTTTTTCATGAAGAGGATGGGAGAAGAAGTGAAGGGCCAGGTACTGAGTTGTTCCTGTATCCCAGAGCTGCCAGTAGAGTGCTGAAATGTAGTAAAAAAGGAAGGAGGCACACCCCTAGCGTGATGTATGTGTATGCTCAAGCATGCCTTGACTTTACTTAGAAAGACAAATATTCCGTCAAACTGATCCTGCTGCAAAGCAGAAATGGTCCCAGCCATTGTGTGGAGGTCTTCTCCAGGCCTTGCAGCTGGAAAGGCCATGGTTTGTGTCATGGCCACCATGGGAATGTGTTTGGGTGCAGCTGATCCCTCTCCAGGAATTTGCCCCATTTAAGCAGGGGGAGTTGTTCTGGGTTTACAGTGGCAGTTTACAGTCTGGCCAAATTTGGTGTTTCAGCAATCTCTTCCCACTGCCTTCTGTGGTTCCTGACCACACACAGGTCCAGTCCCCTGAATGCTGGGTGGCTATTGCTGCCTCTTGTGTGATAGCAACAGGTTCCCAAGTGAAGGCTGTGTTGTGCAAAACCAGCATTAACTGTATCAGGCTCCATAATGAGATGCTGGTTATACTGGCAGTGCACCACTTCCATCTCTAAAGGATAAGTGGCATCATTTATGGGAAGTCTGAGAGCTAAAGCAGATCTGGCTCTGACAGGGGCAATCAGATTTATATAATTTTCTGACAGACAGTTAAGCTTAAAGCTGCACAAACCGGAAATATACTGTCAAGGAAAGTTAATACTTTAGAAGCCCAAGGTTTTATGAGGCAAGGCACAGAACTCTCCTCTTACAAAGATGCTGCTTCTTTCTGCTGTCTTTTCAGAAGCCCCACACTGCCATGAGACAAGACCCCACCCTTCCATAAATCTGATCCTTATTAAAGGCAATAGAAATAAGAGCATTTTAGTAAGGGGTGTTTTTAGACTAGACTCTACCATGACTCAGACTTCAGTGTTTGTGTGACCGGAAGTAGCAGCAGTTGTCCTCCTTGGTTACAGCTGGAACAATAAGCACACTTTAAATTCACTAATGCAGGAGAGATTATATGAAATGGGTTAAAAGCTGAGACTGGGTCATGATTTTACAGACAGCACAATGCCCTGAAGGTGTTCTGAACCATCAAGGATGTCTTTTGCTGTTTCAGTAGAATAATCAGTTCCATAAGTTTTGGCACTGTGTCCCATACCTAACATTTAGCTAGGGCATGTAGGTACAAAAAGCAGGAAGGGCATGGAGGCTAACAATCCATTGCAAACAATTCTTGCACCCCTACCTGTCAATGTTTTGGTAGGAGGGTGGGTTGCTTTATGCTTGTTAGGTCTGTGTAGCAAGTCACAAAGTGATGTTGGAATAAACAGGGCAAAGAGAAGGCTGCCCAAAGTGATGGCAGCAAACTCAGATTTGTGCTGTGGAAACCTGTGGAAAACTTGTTCCGCTTTATACATCATGTAACCATGCATTGTGTCTGGGGTCTCTGACTGCACCCTAAAAACACACACGGTACCCCTGATGTGAACAGGGGACTGCAGAGTCTGGGGGCCCAAACTGTAATGTTTTAACAGTGTCTGACTTTAAGTAAGTGATGATTTGACAAAACCACCTTGCACAGTGCATTTTGTTGAGATCCTACAAACCTAAGGGATCTGGAGATACCAAGCATCCTTAATACACTTGGTGGGCTTGCTAATTCTTTTTTTTGCTCCTGGGACTTTATAGCTGAAAGAGAGTTTCTGAGGGTGAAGTGAGTTTGTCACTCCAGTATTGCTGCATGCCCAAACGCAGCAGGCTTTGCAGGACATTCTGTGATCTTGAAACCATATTGTCCCAAGTTCAAGAGGCACTGGTACTTTTCCTCCTATTTGAGTGTGGTCTAGGGTGAGGACAAAAGAATGAAGAGTACAGTCTCTGTCCAGGTGAAGAACACAAATGATTACATTTTTATTTAAAAACTAAAAAAGCAAATCTGTTCTTTTGAGTAGCACAGCTTGTGCTGCAACTGCTGTAATTCTGCAGAAAATTGTGCTACTTTAGGATCTTTTTGCTGGAGGCAGGCGTTAAATTTAATTCTCCCTCTTCTTATTGTTACAAAATAGCTGTACCTGCTTATTGTACATTCAAGTAACTCTTCAGTGTAAGGTTTTAACTGGAGTTGATGATTGCAAACTCTTGTTTAAAGATGACAGATATCTTTTCCCCCCTGCAAACACAATCTACTGCTTTTTAAATGAAGTACTTTTGAAACCTGAATGTATCCTTACTGGTTTAACATCTCTTTCATTTGCATACTGCACTGAAGCTGTTAACCAAGTAGGTAGAAAACCAGAAAAGGACGTGGTAAAAGAAGACAGAACTAGATAATCAAAGACACTTTAAATTTTTTTTATGTCTTCAGATATTCCATATATCTCTATTTATCTATCCAAAAGGAACTGACAGGAAGTCATGATTTTAGAGATTTGTCTGTTTGAGTTAGGTGCCTTCATGCACTGTCAGCTTCCCTCAGCACTTCATGCTGAGGAAGTGGTGCTAAATTGGTTCCTATATCAAAAAAGGTAGTTCCCAGAGTTAGGAGGCCCTTCCAGCAGACTGTTTAGGGGAAGCAACCAAAACCACCAATCCAAACCCCAAACAGATCACCGGAGGAAGACGAGTAAATGAAAAAACTCAAAAGAATTTTCAGGAATTTTACAATACAGCATAATTATGTGTCTCATTACAACGCTCTTACTATCTTTGCATTTAGAACAGTAGGGGTTTTGTTTGTTGTTGTGGTGATTTATGGGTACTTGTGAAATGACAGAGAAGGAAGAATTCTGGTGAAAGGAGAGGTGAATGATTGCCCTTAAAAGACCAAGGGATTCATAGTAATAGCTTTCCTAGTTTGTAGAGCACTAGTTTATACAGTGTTTCAGTGGGATACAAATCTTTGTTCATCTCTGTTTGCTTGGGTAAATGTCTGTTTGCTTGGGTAAATGTTTTGCTTAGGTTTCAGATATATTTTTGGTTGGGCTGGGTTTTTTACTTCGTGGTTGTTTCAGTCAGCACAGAAATTAGTGGCTCCCAGGTGATTTCAGCATGTACCAGGGTGAGGATGAGATGACATTGGATAGAAAGCTGTCATGTTAGTGAGGCTATATCAGCTTATATCAAGGGAAACTTACCTCCTTGACTCAAGGGGAACACAAGGAATTTTTGGTCAGACATTTTTATCCGTAAATTTTCTGTTTACTATTGGTTTTGTTATATATCTGTCTGTTTGTAATATTCTTGCTTCGCTTTTTTAAATGGGTACTTTAATAACTCCTTTTCATTTTGGATTTTATACTGCTTTACAAACATTTCACAATTTCTTTTCCATCTCACAGTTATTAGGTATTTTTACCTCTATTATACATATAGTCTTTACTACAGGAGATCATAAAGTTGAAATTTACAACCTTTTTAGTCGTAAGACATGAACCTGAATGTTGGGAAGCTAGTGGACTCTCTGTTTGGGTCTATTTTGTTTGTAACTCCCTGCTCCCTTGCTCTTGCTATCCAGAAATTCCAGGCTCCCAAAGTCCAAATCCAGATGTTAATGAGGTAGGCTGGTGTTTTCCTACAGCTGAGTGTGTATTGCCCTGTAGCAGTGAAAGCTGCTCAGTTATTATTTGATGTGATTCCCCGTGTGAACCTGGCATGAGGATATTTAACACTTCCTATTTGCAATTACCAATGTTCTGCAACATGTTAAAAATAGTCCAGAGGCTTTGGCCCTGTGTGCCCTACAGTATGTTAAGCCTTGTTTAGGCTTACTGCAACACTTTAATCACAGATCTTGTTGCCTAAGGGAATTTTCTCACGTTTCTTAATTTAATTAAACATTTCCCATTAAGTTTAATTAAATGTTAAGATGGAGAATTCCTCCTTAACCCTACAATAATAAGGCTTTACAAACCAAAGTTCAGTTTTCACAGATTTTATTCTGAGACTTCATCTCATTTAATACAGTGAATAATTTAACAGTGATTTTAACATTCTGGGATTTTGTGAAATCTGTTTCTATTTATCTCCCTCCAGCTCAATGGAGGCAAATAAGACAGGTCACCACAATGCCCTAATAATTAGAAATGAGGTGCATTCATTATTAGAAATGAGGACCACGTCTACACCATCTCTGGTTTTCTGGTAGTTGTAAACTCCCATCAGTGCAGTGCCTACCTACAAGTCCTGACAAGTAATCACTTTTCTGGAATTTTCCAAATTTTCCAGTTTTGAGCCCACAGTAATCAGAGCGTAGTGAGTTCATGCCCCATATTTGTGTACTGACAGCACTGGGCAATCAGTCTGTCTGTTGGAAAGTTTAGGTACCATGTAATGTAAATAGTTGTGCAGGTTAGTATGCTTATCTTAATTAAAATGCTGAAGTGTCGTGTGAAAGCTGTGTTGCTGCCTGGAGAGAGTACTGTTGCAGTTATTTCACCAATAATAGAGATATTTCCATATTTCTACTCAGTGGGATTACATGTTTTCCCATTTTTATGTGAGGCCGACTGAAACTGCTCATTGATCCTTTGGACAGAAACTATTTCATATTGCTCTTCAAAGCTTTGCATCTCTTGGAGCTTTTCTATGTGTGTATGTATATGTATTACAAACACTTTGCTATTTGAAGGGAAAAAAAAAGGGGGAGGAAATGTGCACAAGAACTGCACACCTACCCCCCATGCCATATACCAGCATGCTGAAGGAATTTCAGCTTTAAGGCTGTTTCTTTAGGTTCCCAGCTGACTTATGATAGCACAACATAAAATTGTAGAATGAGCAGAGTCCCATCAACACCACATCTGTTCAAATTGCGTGCTTTTTAGCTTCCACACTGACATTCACAAATATGAAAGAGAAGAAACTTGCAGTTCTGTCTGATATGCAGAACATTTTATGGTGTAAAAATTTACTGTAACTATTTTAGTCAAATACACTATTCTGTCATGACCTGGATATAAGCATACTAATTTTACCTTTTATGTAAACAGTTTTCACATCAAAAAAAGGTTTATTTTACAGTATTTCCATGCACAGAAAAATCTGCTGTAAAAGGTAAGCTCCTGGCTATGTTTATTTCAGTAGAATTCATTACAAATTGCATTTATAGAGCAATGAGGCTTGGAGCCATCACACCTTGCTTTCTCTCCAGGTCTGCTGTTCCCAGCAGGAAGGAAAGTATTCAGATGCCACTTCAAAGCCAGTTGACCCTGTGGAGATGCTGTTTCTTCTCCGTGGTCTGCTGGGTGTATAATGCCTGCACTGCTATTTCAGGCACTATATTTCAGTGGAATGCTGAGCTTGAACACAGTTGTCTCTGCAGCATCATTTAAGGGTGGAAATTTTGTAGGTGGGAAATACCAGAGTAAGTCCTTTACCTCAAAAAGTTCTTAGCTCTTTGATTTTCATAGGCCACATCACAGGAGCAGCTACTTTTCTTTCTTTTCTCCGCTGCTTTAAATTTTTTGTTTGTTTGTTTTTTGGGTTTTTTTTTTTTGTTGTTTTTCGGGGGGGTTGTTTTGTGAAGCAAGTTCCCTAATTTTACAGCCTAACTTGTAATTTTGGAATACTCATAGTTGGCAGCACAGGGATGGATAAAAAAATACAAAGGATTCATATGATTCCAGGAATGAATAGATAGTTCTTTCCTGGGGAGTTGTGCCAATAGTTGCCAGCGAATACTGATAAAAGGTCAGTTTTTCATAAGGAAATGGGCAGGTGTGTCTGAATACATGAGGTGAACCAGTCTGTTGAATAAGAAGATCCTGATTATATGTGACTATTTTTCAGGGTAAATCCTTCTTCAAGGTTCTTGCATGGGTCATTTCTGCCTTTAGCTCCTGTGCGTTGGAAGAATAAATATTAGGTCATGCCTGTTGGTGTTTCAATTTGCACCTGAGGAAGAACTGATAATGAGGAAATATAACTGCTGCATTGAGTTACACATTATGTAAGTCTCCTGATTGAAAATTAAGATGATTTTATGACTAAGTTAAATAGGATAAAGGACCTAGGAAGTATTATTAGTTTTTCAGAAATAATATTATGCTGGTTTCATGTTTTGCTTTAAAAATTAGAAAATCATTACTCCTAGTTCTGTTTCCTTCTGAGGAGCTTCAGACCCCAAGCAGGGAGCTAGCAGGACTTAAGGGTTTCGGCAGAGATGTGCAGCGTGCTGACTGGAGCAGAAACATCCTTCACATGCTTGGGTCAGCAGCAAGGCTGAAAACACTGAAAAGACATTTAGAAAGGAACTCTGCAGCCAGTCACAATGCCTGTGTTTCTTCCCCCACCAAGACAAGCTTTTTCATTATTGCTAAGCTTCCAGAGGGTGCTAGTGGCCATTATTTCCCCATCTGTATAGGCAGAGAGTCAGATCCACGTCTGAAAGAGCATGCAGTCAGTACCTACCCAGAAAGGATTGCTGGCTCTCAGAGTGGTTGAAAATTGAGAAAGTGCTTTGCTAAATGTTTCAGAGCACTTGAGCCTTAGTCTGCTGTTGCCTCAATTTTCCTCTCTGCTATTTTCTATAGTTATTTTCAGCTGGCTTTTTTTGGTTTTGTTTTGTTTTGTTGGGTTTTTATTTGTTTTCGTTTTTTCGGGTTGCAATTTTAAACTCATGACTCAGAATTTATCTGAGAAGGGAGAGCCTTGGAAGCTGCTTGAAAATTGGTATCACAGATTTATAGGGCCAATAATTGAAGTGTTTTCTTGAAAGTTGTGAAATCAAATTAGCAACTCAATTTGCTTAGGATTTTGAAGTGGGGAAAAAGAAAGGGCACTCCTATATTTGTCTGTGATCACTGCCTTGAAGATAAATGACTTTGCTCCTTGCTGTAGGCCAGTATACATAGCCTTAGCCACTACACAACATTTTTTTTGGTTTGTAATTGATTTTTTTATGAGGAATTTTCAGAACAATTTCAAACCCAAATATTTTCCCTCTACCCTTTTATTTCTTACTTGCTCCCTGGCTGATTTGGCTGTCAGCGTAGTGCACTGACAAATAAATCATTGTCAGAGCTCAGTTCCCCAGTGCCCAAGAGTCCCAAACTAACCCTGCAGTCATGCAAAGGTCCTTCCTTCATAGCTTTATCAAGGCTTGCTGACTTTGCAGCATCCCACAGAGAAGGCAAGCACATGGCATGAAAGACAGTATCTTCTGTACTCAGAAAAAATAGACTGGAAACAGAGGTGCCACAAAAACACAATATTTAACCCAGGCAATGCAGTTCCTTTTGCAGGGCACATGACCTGAGGGGTTAAGCACTGCAGGATGAGCTGGGTGACCAAAATGTGAGGATGTTCTCTGTGACCTTGAGCAAGCAGATTCCAGTAATCACAGCTTAGTTTCCATTCTTGTTTCATGACACAGTTGCTGCAGACTTGGAGTAAAGAGCAGGCCCTTGGTACTAGGCTCCCCTACCTATGTTGTTTAATGCAGATAATGCTAATAAGCCATACTGGAAAAACCTCTTTTTCTGACAGTTTTGGGGCCAATTTCTGTCTCTCAATGTTTACCAATGTATGGCATCTCATAACTCCACTGATATTTTTTTAGATTTTGCTAGAACCTCAGAAGATGCTATTTTATTGCTAAATATTTTGCCTTCGCCCCTTTTCACAAACACTGAAAAAATTCAGACCTGGCACCCTGCAAAGGAAAACTTAAAAATACAGACACATTTGGTGAAACAAGATGAAAACCAGCAAAGTTTAAACTTCAGCTTTAACTGATCTTGTTAAATTCCCACATGCTCCCGGAAAATGAGTATGTGGGAATTTTCTGTGATGCTGTTTTAGCTTAAGCATTCTAGTGCAGATTTTATGGTGTTTGGGGGTTCCTGTGTGCTGTAATATTTTAATGTTTTTAACTTCTTGCTGTACTGCAGACATTTGTAGCGAGCAGAAGGCATCAGATGTAGGATAGTGATCTTTTGAACTACTGCTAAAGCAAAATGTGCTAAACTGTAGAGTGAAAGGTGATGCCACAATCAGCCTTAGAAATTTCACTTCATTCGTTTTCTCAAGAATAAGAAACAGATGAAAGAAAACTGTTTTTTTTTTCTTTCTAGTTACTTTCCTCACCGAGAAAAATAGTAAATTCACCTTTCAAGATGAATTAGAAATCAGTCCTAGCCACTTGCTCAAGGAGGGCCAAAGAACAAACACACAAACATTTGAAGTGTAGAAAAGTATGCTAATATGGCCAAGTTTGGAGAAAGGTAATCTAAATTAAGCAAGAGGGGATAGAGAGACAGCAAAGATGTGAAAAGACAAGGAGCCTTCAGAGAGTCTGTCTAACAGATACCATGTTTACTTTGTTAAAAATGGGGAAAGCAATCTTTGTCTGCATGTTATCAGTAAATGAGGGTTTTAATAATAAATTATCTATGTGATTGCTATTTTCTTTCTCTTTGCAAGAGAGAGGCTCTAAAAAGAAAATAAATATTTCTGTAAGTAAAATGTTTCACTAGTGGAAAGCAAATAGAAACAAGCCTGGATTTATTGTCTTTAATTTATGGGGTGTTGGATTTTTGTGGAGGCTTTTTGGTTTGTTTTTTTTTTTTTTTTTAACAGGTCAGGAGAATTGTTGTCTCGTGATGGAGTAGTGTGCATCTAGCACCATTGTCACAGTTACTGACATTAGCAGATCACGGAGCACTGTGAGGTGGAGTTAAACTACAATCTAATCCAAGTCAGTGGCTGGGTCAAAATCAGTGGGGCCACAACTGACAAAAAACTTGAGTGTGATCAGCAAAAAGCCATTGGTGTATTACATGATGATTCTGTGTATCTTCTGTGACTAAACTGAGTGCTCCAAGAGGCAGATGGCCAGTGGGTGGTTGCACTTTGCCTCTCAGTGCCCTTCTCCTGATCATCTGTGCTTGGGAATGTAAGACTGTCTTGGCTCCCTTTCTGCCTGTTACCCAATTCTCTCTGAGGATTGTAAGAACATAGTCCTCAGAAGTAGAGCATACATGCAACCTGTGAAAATTAATAGGGAATCCATGGAAAGAATTCGGGTTGTAGCATGACTGGGAGATAGCAGCACTTGTGTCAAATTAGTGAAAGAAAAACGCTGCAATAGTAAATTCAAGCAGAATTAGGAGCACAAATCCCATTTTGCTGGTAGTGCTGTTTCTGTTCTATATTTTGGAAGTTTTGCCTGGAGGTGTGTAATTAGATGCCTGAAAAGAGGTCTTAGGTGTCTGACCTTAGGTCCTGTAATTTATATTTTGTGCTTTTCGTCACCTAAGAAAGGAAGAGTATGCCTTGGGATACATTTCTTTTCAGGACAACCATTTGTGCCTTCTTGCCATCTTCTGATTCTCATTCTGTTCCAGTGTTGAGCATGAGTCCCTTGCTTCCCTGTAGGGAGAGATAGATGAGCAGACATGTAAATGAACCTTCTGTAACTCTTGCACAGGATTTCATAGTCTGTCACAGAGGAGCAATCGTCTGTCACATTAATATGGTTCTTATTACAGTATTTATGTCAAACCCCCTGTCTTTCATCATTTTCATTAGCATGAAAAGTAAGGTTTTAACAACTATGGTAATAGGTAATAATGTAGCATTAGAACATAAATCTAGTGACGATACAGATACCCACGAAGTGACAGAGAGATGTTATAATTTGCTTCCAGCACTTATTTTGGGGACAGATTTGTGTAGGTGGCTTAATTTTTAGGAAGTATTCACTATAATTATCAGAGCTAACAGGAACGCTTGGCAAAGGGGAAAAAGAAATCTTTCGGTTGCAATGAAATTGAAGATGAGAGGTATCAGTTAACAGTTACAAATCACCAACTTTCTGATGGTGCTTGGCACATGTTCCCTTCCTGCTTCTGACCGACATGTGACAAAACCTCACAGTTACAGAAGGGCTCATTGGCAGAATCTCTGACTTTGGTATATGAAGGACATTTTATATGCAGTGTGTATTCACAGGCACAAGTGGGATAACTGAAGTGAAACAGATCATTGAGTTAAATAATTTAAATGTTAGAATATGCTTTATTCACAGTCAGAACTGTGAAGTACTTTGCAAAGATAGCGAGACCCCTCCTGAGCAGAGGAGAAATTGCTCTGTCATGAAAATTTACCTAAAGAGCTGAGGTAAAGGCAACCATTATTTGGAAGAATAGAACTATTCAGTGGACCTGCATCAGACTGAGAAAACAGAGAAAGCAGCAATTTCCCTACACAGTAAGGAAAGGAAAAGTACTTAAGTTATCCAAACTAACATTTGAACGCAGTGTTACAGTTAATTTGATATGTAATGGAGTGTTTAATGGCTTCCAGTGGTCAGAAAGTTGGTTTTAGAAAGATTGTGAGTGAGAGAACTCTGATCCGTCCAAGACATCCAAGTGATTTACAGCATTTGTAGGCTGCACAAAGCATTGTGGTGCTGAGGAGCCCCAAGCTAGCATTGTCTGCTCTGCTGCCAGCAGTGAATGCAAAGCTGAGCTCTTTTGGCAGTGCTGCTACAGATCTAGAGAGCCCTGAGCCCCTTCACATGTTCACATGTAACAGCAGGCTCAGATCCTGAGGCCTGTACACAGTCCTGCGTTGCCTTCAACAGGAATAACCCGTTTGCTTTGGGCACAGTGCTGGTTTTCACCCTGTAGCACTGTCTGCTCTGACTGAGCTCTGGGATCAGACACCTCATACTTGCTCATATCTAGACAGATCACATGCCACCACCTGCAACCAACTTGTGCATGATCAGGTTATGCTTCTCCATGGGACTCAAGTCCTAGTTTTTGGATCTGTCTAGTATAAATGTTGATGGGATTTTGCTTTCACTGCTGACCTAATGATTTCAGAGGGCTGAAATGTGACTTCCCACATTGTGGTTTGGGAGTAGGCTCCATCACTGTTTTCAGCATCATGTAGATTTTCCTAGTCATGGCTTTCACATATTAAAATGTGTTGTGCCGCCTTGGAAGTAAGGGAAGCAGAGGGGCACTGATCTCTTCTTTCTGGTCACCAGTGACAGTACCTGAGGAAATTACCTTAAATTGTGTCAGGAGAGGTTTAGGCTTGATATTAGGAGAAGGTTATCACCCAGAGGGTGATTGGGCACAGGAACAGTGCCAGCCTGTCAGAGTTCAAATACTTGGATAACACCCTAAGGCACATGGTGTGATTTTTGGTGCTGATCTGTGCAGGGCCAGGAGTTTGACTTGGATGATCCTGATGGGTGCCTTTCAACTAAAATGTTCTAATTCCTTGGGTAAGAAGCTGGCAGCATGAGGTCTCTCTGCTTGAAGGTGTTGAGGCTTCATCAACTGGGATGTGAATTTACCACATGTGAACTTGTGCACTCTCTTTCCCTGTGCAAATCCCTGCACCCAGCACGAGTATTTGGCCAGTGGGTTCAACAGCTGTCCTGGGAGTTTAGGCTCCTTCTCAGTGCACTGAACTGTTCAAGCAGACCTCTGGTTAGTGACAAGGTGCATTTGTCAACTGCAACCCTTTTTTCCTGCTCATGAGTTAATCAGTCGTTTTTCACTCATGTAACTGAGCTGGCTGTTACCGCTGTTGATTTGTGATACAGAACTTTTTTGTCTGGTAGAGATCAGAGCAATTTGCAGATGAAGGTGAGTGCTCTCATCCCCATTTAACTGATGGGAAAACAGCAATGAAAACCAATTTCTGAGAAGCAGCAGAGCTGATAGTTAGCCACTGGGAATAAAATCTTGTCTCTTACCATCCCTGTGGATGCTTCATAAATTTCAAGTGAGCCTAATGTGCAGTTTGAGATATGTTTTGATACATATCCTTTTGACAGACAAATCATAGCCTGTCTTTGTGCTTCCAGATTCTTTCCAAAATGAGATTTCCAGAGAATATTCATGTTCACAAAACCAAATTCCACTTAAGTATTCTGCAATAGCTGTATGTTTAAGTGCATACTCTTGCCTGGTAGTTTGCTCGCTACAACATTCACAGAAATAGATGGCAACCTGGTATTGAATACAGTCAAATTAAATTCATGTGGAGTAGACAAATAATTGCCTGCACAGTGGTTACCATCAATTTACCTAATTTTCAAAATTGAAGTTCAGGTCCACATGAATAATGAACTGCCTTTGTTATCTCTGTCATCTTAGTTTTGGTGTAGTAGATGAGCAGGGAAGCATGTGGAATCCCAGGCTATCAGCTTGTGCCCGCTGTTTTTGCCCAGGGAGAGCCTGAATCATGTCATGTCTCCCCTCTTTGAAGGACACATGGAGCAGAAGGAATGGCTGCATTGTATGTCTAGAAAGGTTGAGAAGTTGGCTGCTTATGCTGTCAAGCTTCCGAAATATTGTTGCACAGACAACAGGTTTTGCAAAGTCCATTCCAAAGTAACCAAGAAATTTGAAGTTACCGTGGTAGGCTGAGGTCAAATACCTTTAGCTTTGCAATAAATTAATTCAGCTGCTACTCTCTAATTATGCCAGACCTTCCAGCAACTGTAACTGAAGTTAGAAAATCTTTCCTTGCATCCTTTAACTCCTGCCCACCTCCACATTCAGGAGAGTCATGCTTGGCAGAGTGGCAGTAACCTTTGGGCAGTGTGTACCCAGGTGTGCCATTCTGCTGGGATTTATACGTCCATTCCCCCAGTGCATCTGCAGGGTGACATCTGCATGTTGTGAACAACAAGCAGGAATAAATGCTGTAGGCTTTTTTGTAAAAATGTTGGGCCCTCTACATTTACGCAGCAGTGTGGCCTGATTATGCAGGAGCTCTGAGGCTTATCCCAAGATGATGATTTTTACATCAAAAGTAGATTAATGGAAGTCGACAGCCTTGTGTCCGTCCAAACACAGTATGAAATGATAATAAGTATAGAATTGCTAGTCAGTAGGGTCTCATGTCACATACTCATACTAGATAAATGATGAATATGTAATGAAATTACATAGAATTGAGACAGATGGCTCTAGCTTTTGATAAATGCATATATCTTCACAATCAGATAATAATGCCAATGTGGAAGATCAATTGGGATATAACAACTTTGAAAAAGAAAGTAATTTCTCTGCTTTCGCTTTAAGATGCGCATTTAAATAAGAATGAAGCTTAATTTAATTATAACATTTTTCATCATGAAATTAAACAAGAAGAAGAAAAGAAACCAAGGGGAAAAATACAGGGACATTTTCATCTTATTTTTCTTTGAATTGTAGTTATTTATCCCAGTGCCTATAATGAAATACCATTGCCAAAAAGAAAAGACAATTATTTTCCCTCCAATAAACATTAAGATAGATTGATGATGGTCACCACTATAAAAAGGATTAAATGAAATTCTTGACACCTTTTCAGGAAGATGTCAATTTGTTCCTAAGAACTCCAGTTATGATGAAGCTTATAATACAGTCCACTTGTTATTGATAGGGATGTTTAATATTTTAGTGACTATTTAAGGTGCACAGTCCTTGAGATAAATCAACTCCTCCTCCTCTCTCTGGATTTTACTATTTCACTAGAGGTGCATCTTTCAGAGAATTGACATGATTGACTAGGGACATAGTGTAAAAATATCGTTTGAAATAATGTCATTACCAAAAAGGAAGGAATTTTGAGAACAAAATAATTATGAAGCTCATTAAATTCATGGTTTCTGCATATTGCAGATTAGTGAAAGAGTAATTGCAGTAACTCAACACATAATTTTGCACTGTGGTTGTGCATTATCTGAATTACTGTCACTTTCTTTGAATTTAAAGTCCTTGTTTGTGTAGATAAACAAATATATCTGTCCCTCATTTGCATGGGATTTAGGAAATTTTAGGTGAAGAGAAAGTAGCTTTCAGTTTTCTGCAGTTCATCAGCCAAACTTTGAGCAGTAGTTATAACAAAAGAATACCAGCTGAGATCTGAGGTGGTAGATGCTGTACCAACACACAAAAAGAGGTTTACTGGCATGGAGAGTTTGCAATCTCTTGTCTTCACATGAGAGTTCTTGAGCTGGGAGGGGGGAAATGGGTAAAAGCAGTTCTGGGTGGGAGTATTAGGGGAGTCCTCTGTGCTCCATGGCTGTCGGTGATGGTGCCATAGGAAAAGCCTCACGTGAAATACTACCTTGTGTGACTGTGGGGATGTGGAATCAGCAGCTGCACAAGAGAAGGAAAATCAAGTTTAGGCTGCAGTTTGGGGTTCAGCACATAAATTGCCTTGACATCTTCAGAAGATGGCACATGAGTTCATGCAGGGGCCTTGTGAGAAGAGTGTGCAGTTTACTCTGCACCAAGGAACAGACAAATGAGACTCGGAGTAGTGGATTCGGAGCTTTTCTGTGTAACCACTGGAAAAAAAATTACAAGATCCCTTTTTCTTTTAGTACTATCTCTGCTCAAGAAACAGGGGTTTTCTCAAGTCTGTGCATTTTTCCAGAGCTTCCCAAATGTTATTTTAGCAGTCTTTGCAGGAAGTACTGCTGGGTGCTGGCTTGTGGTGGAAGTGGGGCAAAAGCCCTGCCCCCCTCAAGCTGAAGGGAACTGACACTCTCAAGAGAAACCCTTCCTGGAGTAGTAAGAATTCCTGCCTCACAGGCTGCTGCCTGCAGAGCCATCACAACAGGGGCACATCTCTCCTTCCACAGTTTGCTGCTGCCTTGGTGCTTCCAAAAACCACTTACAGCTTTCACAAGCAAAGTTACCTTAAGTTGGAGGCTCCCTAATAAGACTTAAACACTTCAGCCCTCTCTAAGCAGAAACTCTTTGCATTTACCTTTGAAGTGGAAGGATCACTGACTGTCTAAGGCATTTTTACTTGTATCGGTATTTGCATTCAGCCTGCATGGAGTCATGGAGAATCTGGGATAAGATCTTAAAAGAGCCTATCACTGTGATGTTGCCTCAAGAGATTTTTTTTTTTTTCTCTGAATCATAACTGTGATAGTTTATTGATCAGATTAAGCCAGCTTTCAAAACAGAAGATAATGCCATACATTTTACTTAAGATGTTTGTGCAGCTGCTAAACAGCTGAACCTCAAGGAGCAAACTCCTTGGCAGTGGCAGGGGGAGAGTGCTCTGTTCTCAAAGGTATCAAATCTTTCATTTTAATTTTCTGTTGATGCTTTTTAGAAGCAAAACAGTGTTTTCCATTACAGTAAGTCCTCAGCTGCCTTACAGATTATCAAGGATGGAGAATTCCAGGTCTGTGGCCCAGGAGTAGCTTGCCATCCATGGCCTATATAGGTTATATGGCCTATAACCATTTTGTTTTCTAAGCTGTAGCAGATCTTTACTATCAGGGGCATTAAAATGTGGTTGGCCAAAGGTGTTTGAAGGAACTTTTGACTCTCACTAAGGAGAAGATTTACCATCTCTGTGGTATAGCAAGAAGGAAAAAATATAAGGGGAAAATCCTTATTTCTACACTTCCACCAGAGTATAGACAAGCATGAAGACAATTTGCTCTTCTGACCATGGATTGTGGGTGCTATCAAAGACAGACTATCCTATAGGTGGAATTCCCAGGAGACAGATCTTAACAATTTCTCTCTGTGTAGTGAGAGAGATCTGTGGGAGTCAACAGAAGGTGTCAAAGCACATTGGTGTTTACCACCTCTTGGTCAATCACACACACACACACTCTGTTTCTGGCATTTCTCACGCTTCACCGTGACTAAGACATTTTCCTCCTCTCCATCCCCAGTCAGTAATGCTACAATGATTTAGAGTAGACAACAGCAGTTCATGGAGCTGTGCAGACTTCTGTGGAAGCTGCTGCTGCGGGAATCCCAGAGCTATGTGACTTTGGAAACCTAACTATTGAAATCCTCGAAACAACAAAGGCCCAGGTTTACTTGGCTCATTTGAAAGTTAGGGAGAAAAAGAAAGGACAGGACTCCTTCAGGTCTTGAAAAGTTGGGCAAAATGAGTTCAGGAGAACCATTAATGTGATCGTAAGTATCTTTTCAGGGCTTTGCTTGGATACTACAAACATTTGTTAGCAAGGCTAGCGCTAGTAAATACTCATTAGCAAAAGGCAGACTATATATAGCCATTCTCTGGTTTTGTCCTTACTTTCTAATACGTACATGCATCTCTGCAATTGAATATTGGAGTTAGTGAAGGTGCATGGTATTAGATAATTTCCTGCATCTCTCTTTGCAGCAGAAAATGTGGTGTGTTCTTTTCCTTTCCTCTGCCCCTCCTTCCCCCACTCCATATTAGCTCTGGCTTTAAAGCTGTTTAACTAAAACTCAGATAAAGGAATATGCTAGAATTGGAAAGATAATTATAAGGCCAAATTCCCTCACACACCACTGGATTCTTTCCCTCCTGATGTGGATTCTGGATTTGTCTGTGAAAGCAAAGAAAAAGCTTTCTTTGGTGCATTGTCATTAAAACAGTTAGAATCTGCAAATCCTGTACAGTCAAGACAACACCAGGATTATGTTTGAATCATAAGAATGAGCAATGTGTTCTGTTTAATTACAGAAGCTACAGAGGAAAAGGATTTATTGAATGCCCCATCCTTCACCCCTCTAGTGTAGGATTGTTCTCCCCATAGTGCTTCTTAAGTCTTTTTCTTTGCAGTGTTACATGCACCACGTGATGGATCATCCACAGCTTAACTGGAGGTCTTGCAGCAGTTCTTAATAGGTTAAAAGGTGTAGCTGAGCCTGCTAGTTGCTAGCAAATCATGTTCTCAATGTGGACTTTGGGAAATTGCCAAGACATGCACATCCAGGGCTATCAAGCTGGAGAAAACAATGGTGTCTTAGCTCACTATCAATATGTTTTCCATGGAGCGTAGTTTTTACCTTGGTTGTCTCAATTTCATTGGACAGCTTTTCCTCATTATTTCCTTTTGAGAGTTCAAAAATAGTTCCTCCCATCACTCATGTTCATAACCTATGGTTTCATAATCTTTCCTGACTGTTTTGTTAATGTGGACTTTATCTGTAAAATGGTGCTGCTCTTTGATCACACTTCAGTTGGCAGGAAATTTCCTGCTAAAATCCTGTGTTTTGATAAAGCCCACATCAGGAAACTTTGGAATTATTACAACAAATCCCAGCAAACTGAAAACGGAACTTGATTTTTCTTTCTCTGTTTCTTCCTTAACTCAGTCCCCACCTCCTCCCCCAACTGAAATCTTTCCTTCTTATTAAAATTTCTGGGGGTTTATGGGTAGTATTTGGTGTTTACTTTTTTCCTGAATAAAAGGTTGAAGTCTTTTTATAGATAAGAAGAATCTCTCCCAGTCTGTATCTAAAAGCCTGCACAGATTTTTGGTGGTAGAATGCATTCTCCCAGGTGTCAGATATAAAACCCTTATTAACACATTCTAACTCTGTCTCCTTCTAGATGTGTCACTGAGAAGCACATGAGAAATTCAGGCCAACATTTTTTCCTGCAAACCCATTGTTATTTCTCTATCTAGGCTCTTGCTATTGTCCATCCAAGGTCTTTCAGTATTGTTTCTTTGAAGTTTTGGGGTTTTTTTTCACTAAGGATAGAAGTCTTACTTTCCCTCAATTTCTGCCTTCATGAAGTTGCTCAACATATTTCTGACGATGGTGTTTTAATGGCTTCCTCACCCCCAAACAAAAGTTTTAATGAAAAACTGTCAACCTATGGAAGTGCTTTTCTTGCAACCCTTTTGGGTTTCCAGTTTTCAAAAACTACAAACTCTTTAAGTTTTTGTCTAATCCAGAGTGAAGAAATCTCCTAATTTGAGGAAAGCAAGCCCATTTCCTCTCCCTAAAACCACCAACCCCCACATGAGTAGAAAGTCTACATACTTAATATATCCTGAGAAAAGTAGTTGATGTTTTCTTAACAATATCTGTGCCATTCCAGCTGAGTCAGATTTTGATCTTGTGTCTCTCCATTCCCTTCTCTCCCTGTAAAGATGAGTTTATTTTATTTTTCCACCCTGACATTTAGGGTGTCTCTGACATTCACATTGAATACTGTCTGTAAATTGTTAGTAGAAAATGCTTATTCTACTTTAAAGTTGCTCTGAATGTAAGAATAGAAACACTTGCAATTTTGATTCTTAAACCAAGCTTCTTACAGACTAAAGACTAAAACAGCAGAGGGTAGAAGTACTGAAGTCCAGTTCCAGCTGATGTGCTGTTAGTACACCCCTCCAGAAAGGAGCCCCCTGAAAGAAAAGCTTTTTGAAGTTCCATTGCTGTTTTTGAAACACACACAGCCTTTTAATGAATACAAAGGGCCCTTGCTGCTCTGGTTCATGCTGCTCATCTCTGCTTCCATCTCTTGGGAATGCTGTTTCTTGCCTAAGCCAGTCATGGGCTCTGCAATCTAGATGGGTTGTAAAATGAAGATCTATCTAGTTTAAAATTAGTTCTGTGAGGTGTGTGCTTTGTCTAACCCCATGTGCCCTCTGTGGGCCAAAAAAAGAGAAAAACAGAGAAAGACTCTACCAGAAGGCAGTCATCCTAAGGGAGGACTGGATAAGATGCCTATATCTCCAGTCCCTACTGAAGGAGCCTAGGCCAACTAATTTATATGAGAGCTAAATCTACTTCAGTCATTCTGTCCTGTGTTACAGCTTCTGAGTTGATCCCCAGCAATTCTTTGTGCTCAGTCCTGTGCTTGTGGCCCCCTGGAATAATTTCAGACAAGTATGGTGATGAAAACAAGAAATCCACAGACATCCTAAGACAATTATGTTACTTTTCTGGAACCATTAAGTAAAAGTGCTGCTTTGGTTACTCTGAAAGGTTGAACAGATATCTAGCTTAGGGTATCTCTTTATGGTGTTACCTTAAACTATGTAAGAAGAAAAAAGATTCAATCATCCCTCTAGGTTATAATTTCACTTCCCAGTAGGAAAAAATCCTGGGACAAGTCTTTATGAAAACATTTGCTATGACAAGGGATGTCTTTAAAATTATTAGAGACCCATTTGCTACAGCGATCAGTCAATGAGAAGAGGGAGAAGTTAACTTTATCAGTAGCCTGAAGAATACTAGAGTTGCACTCTGCCAAAGTGGAAGAAAATAAAAGGCTAGTGTAACAAATCCATGGAAGAAGCTGGGATCACAAAGCGACCATCTTTTCTCTATACTGGATTAGCCAGAGGCAAAATGCTTTCCTCAGTCACTGATTGCCAGACCTTATTTTTTTTTTTTTTAAATCAGAAAGCTTTAGAAAGTGGATAAAGAGAAATTTTCTGCTTCAAAGTGTTCAAATATAGGTTCCTGCAGGCACTCTCAGGGGATTATAGTATTGTTTAGCAACTCGCTGATTGGAGGATTTGGAAACCTGAACTGCAGGACTGCACTCCTATTAGAAAATAGTCATTGTTATTGGCAAAGTAGCAGCAGTAGTAGCTCTTGGGCCAAGTTTCTTTGACTTTGTAAGAAGTTCAAGGCACCATTAGAGAGCTAATATCTTGGGCTATAGGTAGCATCAGGGCTAAGAAGTTCATAGGACTTCATTCTCTTCCTGCAGCAAAGTGGTTTCTCCACCAAACACCTCACCAGCTTTGATGCTATTCACTTGCTTTTATGTTAGTGGAAACTTCTACCACCATAGCTGAACCGAGGCAGGACTTTTTCCCTCACTGCGATGTGCAGAGTCCTGTGTCAAGACAAAATCACTGAGACCTTCCTTGACTTTTGTTTGAGTAATTTTCTCTGGAGCTCTTCTCTTATTGGAGTTCTGCAGGAAGGACATGTATTAGAAAGCGTATGCACGTGTTCTATTTTGGTGTCCTCTTGAAGGGAATTCCTTTGCCAGTGCTCCCTTTGGCTCACCCAATCTGGTAGTCTTCATGTGGGAAGTTATTTGTGAAAGAGAGTTTTGATAGAAGCATAAAGCATTCCTCACCCAGCTGATGCTTTGGTGAACCACCAGCAATACTGTGTCCTTGAGGTATGATGAAGGTGTGTAGATACTGAAGATTGAGCTACTGACAGTACTGGGAAGTGGTTTTAAATAAGTTTATTTAGTTAATATTAAAACTACACCTTTAAAAATAACCTGTTTATTGTGTTGTAACACTCAGCAAAGCCCACATTCCCTTTTGGTAATCTGTCACACATTTTTATGGTTCCTGTCACTTGCTTGCAAGCTTGGAGACTGAAAAATAGGACATCAAATATATTAGATGGGGCTGTGTTTCCTGAGAGCAACCCTGCCTTCTGTCTCATTTCAAATGTGGGCACTTCCACTAGTTTATGAATGGTAGCTGCTTATATCCACAGTAAGAGTGAGCATTCTCACTGATGTGAATTGATCCAGTGCCACTGCAGAGCTTTAGTCCCACTGCAAGTAAATTGCAAGCATTGTGGTCATTTTGAGTAGGAGACATTAATCCAAATTGGTGGCAATTCACAGCTTAAATTCCCTGATTATTCCAGTCTGACCCAAGGAGATATTGACAACTTTGAAAATCTCAAACTAACAATTTACATATTTAGGTAACTTAAATAATTATTTGTTTTGTTTTAGTGGTTTTCTTCTTTCTAGTTAAAAGCCCTGAAAGTAATGAACCCATGTGAGCCTGGCAGAAAAACCTCTGCTTTCTTCATTAAAACAGAATAGTCAGAACGTCAGGTCTTAAGTGAAAAGCGTTTTTAAAAATCTTAGGTTGGATTCAGCAAAGGAAGAAAAACCACTCTGTTCCTTAAAACAAAGAAAAAAAAACAATCCATGAATTGCTACGAAATTTCAAGTCTGGTATGTGACAGGTCTGCAGTTTCAGAAATGGGAGTTTTACAGTTCTGGAAAGCCATGATCCCATAGTGACAGCCTTCCCATCATGAAGTATTCCTGTCTTGTCAAAGAAGCTTTGAAAGGAACAAATGCTATTTCATCAGTATCTTGAAAAGCTTTGTGTTACTTGTGTTTTGTGTATGCTTTAAATAACATAGAGGAAGTGCGTTGCATGATGGCCTAGCAATTAAAGGGCACAGTTGGCTGTCATCTTTGTAACACTGCCTTGCTGGTGTCTGTCGTGCAGCCAAAAGTTTTTTGTGTTGCTGAGCACAGAATTTCCCCGCAGGCAAAATCCCATTCAGACGGGACAAAGAGTTTGTTCCAAGTTGTGCTGTCCCTTTTTTTAGGCATCTTCCAAAAATTAGGCCAGAAGAGATATTCCAGCATCTTGCAGATGGTGCATGCATTTATTCTGAACGGCGGGCGGCCAGTTTGCTGCCATTCAGCAATCTATGCTGTGGTGACATGGATTTTTGCCACATGCAGATTTGTCTGGTGTTTTGCTATACTTCCAAAAAAGAGTAGTGGTGGGGGAGGGGGGAAGCAAATTCCACACTGTTGCTGTTATGGGTTTTGAAGTGTAGGCAGTGAGTATAAAACTTTCATCTCTCTTACATGGTTGTATTTTGGTCTTATAGCTGGTTGAGAAGCTGTATAGCTGTGTCCCAAGTGACTGTTACCTGCTGTCTTAAAATGTTCATGTAGATTGATTCTATAACGGGTGATTTCCATTCAATATGCCTTCCTTTTCTCATCTAAATTCAAGTATGAGACATAAAATTGCAGTCTTGTATTATTTATGTCATTAAAAAAAACCCCCAAAACACAACCTCTGTTATTGGATAAATTGTGTATTAAGGTCCTATTATTTGATGGTTCTATGTATAGTTACTATATGTTACAGATTCTCTGTGCTGATATTTTCTGATATTTGTTTTTCTTACGTGTACAGAGTTCAGCAGAGAAGGCCCACTTTCTTTGCCTAGGATATATGTAACAAAGGATTTTCAGTCACTATTGTTAGACTGTCTCTCATTTTCTCTTCTCCCTATTAATATTCAGCCTTTTTCAGGTAGTGGTGTGCTCTCTATACAGCTACAATTCATCGTGCACAAGAAATAACAGGAAAATATTGAAACGGGATCCTGGCCTTAGGGAAGCCCTTAAGTACCCTTTTTTAAGGGCCTGATTTAGATCCTAAT
The DNA here is from genome assembly GCA_013400915.1 of Pardalotus punctatus. Taxonomy (NCBI): domain Eukaryota; kingdom Metazoa; phylum Chordata; class Aves; order Passeriformes; family Pardalotidae; genus Pardalotus; species Pardalotus punctatus. The sequence continues at coordinate 497,337 of VZTX01020713.1, read as the reverse complement.
TATGAGGTTTTTCTCCTTTCAGAGGCTAGGTACAGGGTATGAGCTGAATCCAGATCCCCTGGAATCTGACATTGCCAAGTAGATGTACCTGTTGAAGCAGCAGGAGGAGAATAGGTGTTGGCTTTTCTAAACCTGCAATCTGGGACTTCATTTAGTGTTAATCTGAGGTCACTAATCTGCTTCTTGCATATAAAAATACCAGTGAGTGTCACTGACAGTCAGACTACAGCTGGATGACTGGGAAAGGTATGAATGGAGCTTCAGAGCTGTTCAGTCTACTCATTACCTTACCTGAAGTGATGAAAGGTTTCCCATTCCTAATGTTATCCCCATCTTCATTTCAAAACCCCATGTCCTTCAGACTTCTCTGCACTTCCCAGTGTTGATTTTCAATCATTAAGGAACTTGTACCTTTATGTAGGTGATTCATTCCTTCTCTATCACTTCTTTTCTGACATTTGAAATTGGATTTTGCAGAGGTACCACTTTCCTATAACTGATAAGAAATGTTTGTTTCCGGCAAGATGGATTTTCTGTCTTGCTCCTCTCCTCTTTCCCTTTATCTGCCCCTTTTTGCGTTGTTCTTGCAGTTCTTTGTCTTCATTTTTGACTTCTTTCTTCCACCCACTTTTCTTGCCTACTTTTTCTCTACTTTCTCTTCTGTGTGTCTCTTCAGACTCCTTTTGCAAACATTTATGATGCTGTGCTGTGTTGTCTGAATCCCTCAGCCTGGAGATGATGCAGTGGCTATAAAGGTAACAGAAAAAAAGTCCAGCTCCCTCCTGCCAGCTCTGGCCTGTGTATCACAGAGTTCTGGGTCTCTTTTTTTTTCTTTTTGTTGTTTTTCCAGAAGCATGTTGGTTTCATTGGCTTTTTCAGTAGGAAGGTCTTTTTCTCTCAAAAAATATGTTCAATTGGGACCAGAACACGTGGTTTAAGAGATCTTGATCCAAGCCATGGCATTCTGATTTTCATTATTCTTGTCATAATTTCTTCTTAGAGTTTCAGTTTTTATAAATTATTAAAGGCTAGTTGAGGGCTAAGAAACTCTAGGCCAAACAAATCTAGCTTGGGAATTCACTTAGAACAAGGGCACCACAGAGCATTAATGAATTAGTCACCTGTTACTCTGAAGTCTTTAGCTCTTTTATTTTCCAAATGAAATCTGTTTTCTGTTGTGCCCTTTCTTCTCCAAAGTGCAGGTGAAGCAAATAGCAGGTTTGGGAGCAGAGAGTTCCTTTCACCTGTCCTCTGCATGTAGGTATGAGTTTCTTGGGAAGGACCAGATAAGGATTAGCTCAAGCTCTGGGGAACTCTATGATCATTTTTCTGTCCTACATAAGTCTAGGGGACTTGTGCTTTTCCAATGGCAATACGTGGATGTAGGAAAGGGACTTCTACTGAGAGTGAAAGAGAGATGGAGTCCAAAAACCTTGCATTGGTCACAGCTGAAGAAGGGGCTAGAACACCAGCCTGGATCATGAGGCTGGATAGGGCAGAGAGAAGTGAAGAAACAGAGCTGAAACATGACTGGTGGGGGAAAGGGGAGGGAGGGAAAGTATCTGGGTATGCTGGCATGGCTGCAGTGGCCAGCTGAGGCAACCCAGCAATGGATCAGGCAAGACTCATTAGCAGGGAAGATGGAGCTCCAGGAGTGAGTAGGGGCTGGATCAGAGCACTGGAAGTGGAAATACGTTGCTGTGCGTGTGGGGCAGAAAAAAAGTGTGCCTGGGAAGGGCTGGAACTTGAAGCTACGTGCAGGGGCTGCTTGGCGATGCTTCAGGCTCTGTGTCAGTGTGGCTTGGTGTGATTTTTCTATCCTGTGCACTTCACGGCTTATGGGATGGGCTAAGGGAGAAGAAGAAAGGCAGCCCACTGAGATCCCACAGCCCTGCTCACCATGGGCTGTGCTGCTGGCCAAGCATCCTTGGCAGCCTGCCACTGTCAGCTGAGCTTGTTAGGATCACACCAGCACCTTTCAGAGCTGAAAGAGATCTGAGTAGTGTGGCTCTTTTGTTTAGCAGGAATCACACAGGAAAAACCATGAGCAACAATACTGAAAAGCAGCACCCTGTTACCTTTCTCTTTAATATAATCTTTCTTTCTGTGTGTGTGCTTGACTGTGACTCTCAAAGGATAATTCATTAAAAAAGTTTCTTAGAAAATGTAGCCACATGAAATGACTTATGATCTCACTGCTGTCACTGTACCTTTCATTGAAGATGGAAGACTTTTATCAAGTCTTTAATTTACCTCAAAGTTTTATTCCATCATTGCTCTATTTTCAATTCCATTTTTATAATAACAGGACTTTCTTTTATTTACATTGGTTAAACCTTGAATTCATAAACTGTCAGAGTGATTTTAATGTAGAATAAGGATTTATCACTGCATATAAATATATTTAGCCTGAGATTCATTCAGAGCAATCTTTTGTGGGCTCAGAATAAGCGTAACCCTTTTTATGTGTACATACCACTAGATTTAAAATGAGATTTATGACATTTGTTGCCATTGTATAGAGAATGAGGAGAAATATGGGGAATATTTTCCCAGTGTCTAAAGCTTTACCACTTTGAAATAATAAACCATTCTCTCCTACTTCAAAGTAATTTTATAGATATGTTTAAAGAACACTGAGGGTTTGTCTACTGCATTTGTAATTCTTACACTCAGCCAGAAAAAGACTCTTTGAAAAATATTTTTTTGCTCATTATTGTTTGTATTAAAATACAGTCAGTGGACCATGAGCAGCATCAAAGCCTCAACATGTGCTCTGTGCTGCACATTGCAAGGGATGGTTCATGGTATATTTGGATACTCCAGGCAGAAAACATTTTCTCATTCTTCTTCCCTGCTTTTATAGCAAGATCATGTCTTGATAAACATTCAGCCTCTTATTTCAGTGTCTCATTACCAGCTGAGAAGACAGCTTGCTGGGGAAGCTTAGCCAAGGTCACAAAGGAAATTTACCCACATTCCCATGAGGTCCAGCAAGCACATCAGCTTGGCTAAAGCTTCCTTAAGGATCTTGCCTGATGCTGGATTTTTCTTTGGGTTGTTCAGGTTTATTGGCAAACTTGTTTGGTCCTCTCCTTGAGCAGATAGGGTAGCATCAGCACTTTCTCCTGGAAAAGTTTGGAGAAGTTGTGTCTGGTGCTATTAGCTCTGCAGGAAATGTTTAAATCGATTTATCAATTGCGCTGTAAAATGAACTGTACAACTGTTGTATTTTTATTAGAGAAGTGACACAGATGAATTTTGTCACAAGATTTGCTCGATATCTGTTTTACCAGGAGCGAGGAATGCCTTTCAAGTGAGAGCATCTCTCAGTTATGGATATCCTGTCTTCTTTTCAGTTTTCTTGTCACAAAAAAATATATGGTAACTGCCAGCTTACATGAAATTGTTGGAGGCTGAGACTTTCTGACCCGCATGGAAGCAGTACAGAAGAGCTGAGGGAACAGGGGCTAGCTTAGCAAGCCTGTATTTTCAAGCTGCTTTGGTGCATGTAAGGAAAAATTGGAAAGGTGTTATTTTCTAGTGGAAAATAACACTGATAGGATGACATTGTGGGTACAGAAGTGGAAGTAGCTAGTCACATCCATTCTCCCTACATGAAACATTGGCAGTATTCCTCCTGTTGTGTCCATCTCTTTGGGGGTTTCTACACTGTGTGAAGATCTACAAAAGGCAACAGAAAGAAGTAAGTGTTAGATGAGTAGGCCTGAAGTGAATGCAGCCTGTGTGGAAATGCCTGTTGATGCACACACTGGAGTATATTGGAAACTGCTGGAGATGGGCGCAGATGTCACTTTTCACACAGAATCCAGTGGTGTGAGCTGCATCTCCTGTACTTGTTACAGGCACATGAGTGGATGTTTTGTGTTTGTACATCTTCCTGAGCCGCTGCTCCCTGTGCACACTGCATGTGGTTGGGGGGGTGGTTTCCATGTGTGCCCTGTGTTCTTGAACACACATTTTCTATAGGCAATACCTGATCTTTTTCATTTTTATGGAGTTAGGATTCCTGGGAAGGCTATTACTGAGCTTTTCTGGGTCAGGCCTCATCATGATAAATATCAGTTATTTCCTCCAAAGTCAATGTACTGGCACTGATTTAAGGTTTGACCTCTTCTTACCTATATTCTTTTGTGGATGTGTTTCTGTCACTAATGTACTCCACTAAGTGCCTGCTAGATATATTGGAATAGGTTACCAATGGACTTATTTCATGGTTGCTTTTAGGAAATGCATTTCTCAGACTATTTCTGATTATCTTTGTTCTGTCCTTTCCTGCAGATTGTGCTTTTGATGTGTCTGTAATCATGTATTATTCCTTCAAGGTAATATTTGGAATCTCCATTCATTTCTAAGGCAAGCTGTCAGTGCTAGGACTGTAACCAATTTTGCACTCTTTGCAATTGCTTCTTTCTTTCTTTCTTGCTTGCTTTCTTTCTTGCTTGCTTTCTTTCTTGCTTGCTTTCTTTCTTGCTTTCTTTCTTTCTCTCTTTCTCTCTTTCTCTCTTTCTCTCTTTCTCTCTTTCTCTCTTTCTCTCTTTCTCTCTTTCTCTCTTTCTCTTCCTTCCTTCCTTCCTTCCTTGGGGGTTTTGGATGTGACATTTTTTTGATGTTGTCTTTTTTCTTTTTTTGGTGTGTTTCTTTCCTTTGCAGTAGCAGGAGCTTTGTTCTAGTTAATAATGGAATTGAGCCACAGTCCCTTAAGTGCAAGTATTTGCTCATTACCCATTGCAACTACCTGTATTTCATAGTATTATAAGGAGATTTTATTTTGCCTGTGTAAAAAGAGCCAGTAATTGAATTAGTACTAAAATATTTATTTGCCTACTCATCCTATCCAACACTAGCAGATGGTTGATAGGCACATGGTGCTTAAAACTTTGAATGAGATTTGGAATGTTATTAAAAAAAAAAAATCTGGATGGCTTTTGATTTGGTCTTGATACAAAGTGGAAGATTTCTGCCTATCGTCTAGTTTGAATTTAAAGTATAATTGTGAGAAATCTCAATGACTAAAAAGAAATGAAAAGGTTTTCTTTTGTATTCCGTACTTTTTTTTTTCCTTCTGTATGCTGAAGCTCATTGGGAGCATTATGGTAATTTCATCAGATCACTTGAATGTCACCAATTTCATCCAGAGATGCTTTTCTTGCAGCATCTTTCAGGTTCAGTTTGGCACAGCTGTGACTTTAGCAATAGGCCACCTGGACAGTTTCTTGACTCTTGGGATCATATAGGCAGTGTATTTCTGTGGACTTTTGGCTTTAATAACTAAAAACACCAGTGTGAGAATGGTTTGCACAGATTTAGGGCCAGTTGCCTCCCTAAAGCAGATTCAAAAATATTTTTATTACAGAAAGCCCTAAAGGTATGTATAAGGAGGACAGATGCATATCTCAGTTTATGCCCCAGCCAACCACCAGGAGCATATTCAGAGCACTGCAAAACCTAAAAGCAAGGTCCCCCTGCAGATGCTCAGGGAGGGAATTTAACAAGCAGGGTATGTTGTCAATGACCCATCCCTTGGATGGTTTCCCAGCTTCTGGCAGTCTCTAGCAAAGGGTCTGCCTAGATCAGGGGTTGTAATCAGGCCAAAGTGTTTACTAGTACCTGAACGACCTGGACTCCAGAAATCTGGCTAATTCATTTTTTAATTCACTTATTTTTCAGTTTGTTTAATATCCCATTGTGCTGTATGGAAACAGTACCTCTTGTTTCTTTTGGACTTGCTGCATTGTCTTTTCCCTGGATGCCTCCATCTCCCTGATAGGAAAAGCAGCAAACAAAAACAGCTTCATGCTCATCATCTTGATTTTATAGACCTCTAATAAAATACCCTTCTGCCATATTCCCTCCAAGCTCAGCTGTCTGTATTATCTGTAGAGCTTCTTCTTAAACAAGGCAGTCTTGACTTTTTTTTATATATACTTTTTTTCTAGTCTAGTGTGCTTCTTTAGGTGAGGTGGTTACAAGCCTTGATGCTGGTGGACCAGGAACACAGATGGAAAGGTAATGAGAGTGCTACAAGTGAGCACATCCCTAAATATTTTTCCGTAGTTGTAGCACAGATATCAGCAATAATCATCCCTGTTTTAAAAATAAATCCTTCCCTTGGCTGCTTGCAGATCTGATAGTTCATCTTGAGAGATTTACAGTGATGTGATTTTCCTGCACCCTAAGTAAAGAAATCTTAGATGCACAAAATGAAAGATTCTGAACTGCCTCTCAATTCCCCATACTCGGAATAAGAAGCCCAGAAAAAAAAATTAAATACTTGAGTCGCTTATTAGGGACAGCGTTTTTCTCTGCCATATCTTGATTTAAATGGAATGTGTCATTTGGCATTAAGCAAAATGTGAGTTGTATCTTGAAAGACAGCATAACTCATAAATAGTGTAGCCATAAGCCAGCTGATGGCTTACTTATAACCAGGCAAATCTAATATCCTGCTTTGCTGTAGGGTATGTGACTTTCTGTATATACTCCACACTCCTGTAATTGTTTGTTGTAGAGAATGGTGAATTTGCCACTTGCCATGAGCTCATTTATTGTCTTAATGCAGTTAATATAGATGAATGTATTTTTAAGGATTCTTTGAAATGTCAGTCATATTTTAACAGCTTTCTGAATATAATCTTCCTGTGGAGGAGAGAATCTGCAGAAAAAATGACTACAGGCCAAATATTTATTGAAATAGACTATCACTGAGTTTATTTTAAAAGATCCATATGAGGCTTCATATTTTTTTGGCCAGTCTCAGAAAGACATACAACTAGATATGAAATTCCTTGCAAAGTAAACTACCTCATAACAAATGGCTATATTAGAATTTGCTCACAAAGATTTAGAGGTGAATGCTGTAAGATTTATCATGTAACCATATTCTGGCTTCTTTATCAAGAGAGGAGACAAAAAGTGTATTTCAGAAGCAGTTGCAAGGATTAATGTGAAAAATAATGTCCCATCCATGTGTATATATTTGAACTGAGTATGAAGTGCTTTCTCTATCAAGAAATGAAAAATTAACTGTCTAACTTTCAGTTGTTTGACAGACATCTAAACATTAGATATTGTAGAAATAATTCTATGAAATAGAAGTAATAGTAATATTGTAGTTTTTAATACTTCTGAATTTTAAAAAATGGAAAATATATTCCTGGGCCTTTAGTAAGTATAAGCATTTGCTGAGATCAGAAAATACCTGTTTTGTTGTTTATAACCAGGACAGGTTTTATAAATGCCTTCAGGAATAAATCACCAAAGCCATTTATTCATCTTCAAAGAAGCAGAAGGAAATAATTGACAACAAAATAGGAAGGTGTACTTTAGATAGTGATACGAAGTAAGTTGCAGAGAATGGCTTTGTCATTAAAATGCCTTAGTAGCTTCAAAGTTCTGATCTAAACTACCACTAATGGCTTTTTTAAAAACATATTTTAAAAAGAAAAGTGTAATTAAATGTAAAGTCACATGCAATACGCACACACAAATAGGAAGCATTCAGAAAGTTGAAGAGAATTCTGTCTTTCAGAGATTACTTTGCTTACTGCTTTGCTTTTGAATGAACCACAGTCCTTTATATCAATAGGACCCTGTAAAACTTCCTTCCAGGTAAGTGTAAATCACTGTACACCTGTACCCTTAATCGGATGTAAGACCTACTGGTCAGTGACATCTATCAGTGGTGGAAAAAGTGCTTCTCTATCCTCCATTTCTGCACTAGAGAGAGAAAACTGGAAAAGTCTGGGGCTGGGATTTAGAACTCACCCACTGTGAGTTTCTCCTTTCACTTGCCCTCTTTATGAAGAAGCAGCTACAAATAAAACAAGAGGCCGCTCTACCTGTGAACGGCCATTCTTCATGTAGAACATCCTTGCTCCTTGATTAATAGCACATTTCCTTGTGATTTATAACCATGCCTGCATTCAGCTGGCATCAGAATAGCAAGAAAAAGAAAAGGAAAAGAGTCAGGTTTATTAATAGGGAAACCATATATCCACTAATTTGGTTTTGTTCAGAGTCTCATAACCACTAACAGAATAAGGAGCAGAATTTGTCCAAAACACAAAGGGCCAGGTGAAGGTTCAACACTGGCTGGGATGAGACACATTGCATTTCTGGGCAAAGTCTGAGCCCACCACTTCCAGTCACCAGCACTGCAGCAGTGCCCTTGCTGTGCCCTGCTGCTACAGTCTGGGCTTTGTGTCTTCTCTGGTGGGACTTACGTCTTGTTCTTCCACTTAGAACAGGAAGTATTTGTAATTGAAAAGTAAAGGACCATAAAAGACAGCATGGCAAAGGAGAACACAAAAGTGGAAAGTAAAGGAAAGAGACTTTGCTTTAGAAGGAAGTATTTTGATCCCATTTTTGCCAAGGTTCATGGCAGAATAATAGTAGCTGTGTTTGATCCTTCTCAAACCGCCTGATGATGTCTGTGGAGGAGGCACTCACATTTTTTGTGAAAGTCTGATCAATCTTCCATATATTTATTTTCCCTGTTAGTGTAATTAGTTACCTAGAACACATTTTAAAGCTGATAAAATGGTATAAGCAGTCAGCTTTATGCAGTTGCACTGTCTGCTTTCCTGAAAGCATTGCAGGAGCCAAGATAAGGCTAGCAGTACCAACTGCGGCTGGAAATGTTGCTTTTGTTGCTCTGCAGCCAGTTTGCAGTGAAGATTGATATCAGCAATTGCATATGGACATGACTGACAGGTGCAGTGGCACTTTTAACCTTTTACTTTGAGTTAGCTCTGTCCCCTCCAGCTCTCCATCTTTTAGCATACCTGAAGAGGTGTTTCAGATGTGGCCTCAACAGGGCATTGATATTCTTCTACTGGAAGCTCAAACTGACATGTAGACCAAAGAAAGAGAAATTTTACCAAATGCTTGGGTGACCTGACTCACCCTGCAGCCTCCATTGCTGCAGAGTCCCTGACTGCAAAAATGGTCCCACATACCTGATTACCTGCTTTGAAGAGGTCTGGCTTCCTGGGAAAAGAAAAATTGGCATCCAGCTTTGACCAGGGGACTGAAATTGTGTTTAAATCCAATGATGTGCCTAGTAACATTCACAAGTGAATAGACACCTTAGAAATGTGCTCTGTTGTACCTGTCCTGACACTTCTAGACCTCTGGCCTTGCTTTCATTTTCCCATGGGATCATATCCTCTGTGAGGCATCTCCTGTTTTGTGCCCAAGCTCACTGTACAAGTAGTGGATTGGGGTATAAGAGTGCTCTCAGGATACCACACAAAGGAGTTTCTGTGACATTTACTTGCTATGGGAAGCAGGTTCTGAACTTGCCATTGGTATCCTTGTTATCTGTAGAAAAAACAAAAATTAGGTATTTGTGTGGGAATTTTAGACTTGGAAAATTTTGAGCTATTATTTTTGGGAACAGCTTTGATGATGGTGTATTTTAATCAGAAGGAATTTAGCTGCTTATCATTTTCTGGGCGGAATTAAGTGCAAGTAAGGCTGGAATAACAGAGAAGGGCAGGATTTTTTATATGTCATTACTTGGCTCAATCAAACTGGGAAACATTTTGATGCTCCAGAGCTGAAGGCAATACAGTAACCACTCTGACCTGTGTTTAGTCCTGGTTGAATATTAGTCAGAACCTCAAAATTATCTTAATATAAAATAAATCTTCTTCATCTGTGAGTGCATTGTACAAAAGAAGTTTCTTTATACACAATTTTGTGCCTTTTTTTTTTTCTGATCTTTACATTTCAGTCTACTCTATTTATATTAATTTTCTTAAGAAGATACTTGAATTCTGTAAAGCAACAAAGAAGGACACATGCCAAAAGTTTGCCTTCAACACTTTTTTTTGAGTTGGTGTTAATTTTTGAGCCCTTATTCAAGCAGCTGTCCAGGTCAAGAGAGTTCAAGCATGCTTCTTCTGTGCCACTTGCACTCGAGACTGCAGTGAAGGAAGTCTGCAAATTATTAAGCATTTGGCAGTGTCTTCTAGTTGTATTAGGTTATAACTGCATCAGTTTCATGATTAAGAGGAAGTGACAGGTAAGCAAAATGAGAACAAAAGGCTCATGCTGTTAGAAGCAAATGTCACCATGTCATACACACTGCACACGTATACCAATACTGGCTCTAAAAATACCTACAAGAGATGCAAAATAGGAAAGGGGGGTCTTCTGTGTGTTTGTGGGTGTGTGTTCATATGTGTTTGTACAGTTTGTGTGTTGTATACATTGATGTTTATACATCAGTTTTTTACAAACCCCAAACTGAATCTAATTAAAATATGAAGATCATGAGAAATTATTACATTTATAGCTTTGGTTTTTAAATGAGTACTCTTTATGCATATTTTAATATTTTAGAATGACATTTTTCAAATTCAAAGTTCTGCAACTAAGTAAGGGCATTTTCCCAAACACCCAGTGATTGTGACACTTAGTTTGGTTTTTGGGTTGGGAGGAGAGTTCAGTTTATACTTTTATAATATCAGACTTATGCACACATAAGTCACCATTTATGAATGGAAATGAAAACATGAAAAAGCAGAGATTGAGAGTTGAGCACTGAAAAGCGAAACAGTGTTCAGGAGATAAAATCATCTGAGTGACATTAATTCCCCTGTCTGTTCCTAACCAGCACTGTCATATAATGTTAATGGTTGCATTCACAGGGGAGAGGAGCAGGCTTTAATACTGGGGATTCACGAGATGCTCTCTGAAATCCTAAAGATAAGTGGAATTTTGCAGTCTTGAAATGCCCAAGTTAAGTATATTTAGAAAATATGTAGACTAGCTTGAGCCTCTCCTGTTGAATTTCCACAGATGTAAAATGAAAATGTCACTCAGCTTCTGTGTTACCATATAGGAAGGTTAAATCTATGTATATCATTCACTCATAAGTGCAGAAGGTTTCTTGTGGCAGTAACAGCACTCAGAAGTTTCAGTCTAGATAGGGTGTTTTCATTTCTGTATATTTATAGTAAAACCAAAACAGACAGAGGCAACGCCCCCCATTTTGTGTGCTTAACATGTGTGAAAACATATGAGAAAGAGCTGTTTCTTTTCATTTCACTTCCAAAAAAATTGTCTTCCTAATGTTCTTTTTGAGTTTTCTAATGATATGGCAAGACTGACAAAAAAGCCAAGACTGGTGAAAGCTCAAGTGGCCAAGGACAAAAATCATCACTAATTTCCTTTCCCTAAAAAGAGACTCTGGATACCTCATACTGGCATAGCTGCTTACAGATGGTTTGAAGCTCACGTGAGTGCCTGATGCTGAGGAACTAGATCTGGTCAGCCAGGCTGTTAGGGATCTGTTTCTGGTTGCAGTTGAAGTTGGTAACCAAGCTTCTCTATTTCTGCACAAATGTCTGACTCCATAACTTCATATCTTGGGATGTTGTATTGATTAATGTTGTACAAGAGATGTGTACCTTCTTTTTCTAGCAAGCGTACCTGTACAAGTCAAATATTAATGCCTAGGGTATTCTGTAAATAGCATTCATAATTCCGCTCTAAAGTAACTTTCTGTGAAGCCATTTTCCACTCTGTTTCTTAGAGAAAAACAAATATATAACAGAACTCTGAGACTGCTTTCCAATATTTCATTTGCTGGCTTTCAAACATCATCATGGGAGCAATGAGACAAGAAAAGAGTCTTTTCTTCCTTCAAGGTCTGCAGTGAACAGTGTAAAGCCACGCACAATGGATTTGGAAGAAGCTTTATATATCATGACAAGTGAGTGTATCTCCAGGGTGCTCTGCTGTTGTGGAATGTAGTTCTAAGCCACATCATCTGTTAAGTTGCTGAATGTGATAAAATTTCTCAGGTTCTTAGAAATGAAAAGCAGATGAAAAGACCCCCATGACTCAGTCCTTATGAATGCAATGAAGTAAGATTATCAACCTGAATTGTCCCTACTAATCAACAGTGTAAGCTTGCAGTGATAGACTCTGTAAATCTGCAGAGCTTTGGGACTGTGCTGGGTGGAAGAAGTCAACTGACAGCTTTAGGGTTGTGTTCTCAATATGAGTCTCAAACTGTTCCAGCTGAAAAAAAGAAAGGAAGGCATATCTACTCATTGCTCCTGGGGAGGTGTTCACATGGTTAGGAAATTATATTGATTATAAAGCTGCTTCTACAGAGAGGGAGAATTATTGGGTTTTGAGGGGTTTTTTTCCTTTTTTTTTTTTTTTTTTATCTTCTGCTCCCATGGTTTCTCTTTTCTTATTAAGCCCTGAAATTCAGCCTTTCAAAATTTGTCATGCCAACCAAAGGAGGGGATGGCTCTGTGGCTATATTATTTCTGTCATGCTGAAAATGATTTAGTGTTGACATGCATGCACTGATGTACATCTATACATTCATACATTCATACCTTGCTTTTCAGGATTGAATAAGGAATAGTCTGATAAATATGTTTAAAAGGATGAGAACGAGTTGCCGTCTCATTGATAATCAGAGGCCAGTACTGCTGTCTGTTCTTTGACTATAATACCTGGCATCCAAGGGATAATAAATACCATCTTTAATCTTTCTTTAATTTGCTGTCAGTGCATGTGTACTTGTCTGGATACTTTTCATAACTGTGATCTACTTCTCAAATTATGTCTTTAACTTCTCAAGATGTATTTTGTTAATCAGCTTTCACAGGAAAGGGACACATTTCATAACAAAAAAAAACCAGCCAAACAACAAACAAACAAAAAACAAATTGATTGCCAAGTTAATTAAAGTTGAGAAAAAAGAAAAAAAGAACATGCAGCAGCCTGACTAGAGACAGAAAGTGTAGAGCAAAACCAGTATCAAATACAAGAGTATCTTATAATAAAATGTACTGCATTAATCAAAGTGGCTCATTATTAAAGCATGCCTATGGAAATTTTTAAAATAGACAGTTTGTGAAATAGGCTTTCTACTGGGGAAATCTTCATTATAGGAAGTCTGCTCCATATCCATTTAGGTACAGTGCCCTTCAAGTAGTCAGTAGTTCCTGTCCTGTCAAAATTTACTGCTGGTTTTGGATAGTCTTAAAGAGAGGTGAATGAGTGAAAAAGAATTGAGTCTTTTGCGGTTAGTAACACCAGAAAATGGCAGACTGCTAAACTCAGTGCCTGGACGTTAATCTTGATAGAGAAGGAATACTTGGAGAACCGAACCTCCAAAAATTTCAAGGTCATATGGGCTTATGAATATACAAAAAGGTCTGCAGTAGGAGCTGCAGAAAGGAGGAGCAGAAAAGCCTGGGAGGTGCAGACTGGGGGTAATTCCCAGTGTGTCTCATGTCACAATGCTGCAAGACACAATCTCCAGCAGGAAAATGCCCTGCAGATGTCATAACTTGCTTCAGCACATGACATCCAATTTTTGCAAGGTCTGATGACAGGCAGGGAATTAACTTGGTCTGCTGCCGTAGGCATGCCTGGGAGCTGCTTACCAGTTCCAGCACCATGTCAAGATATTTGCCCCATCTTTTATGAAAGAAAAATAGCCGTCAGCACTGGCATTTGAAAGAGCACCAATAAATTCAGGTAGAAACTGAGCAGCCATTTCAGTAGTTTCCCTTGTGTCTGAAGTTAAATGTTATGCTAGTTTTTTTGTTAAACTCAAGTCTCTGAAGACAGGGAGGAAATACATAAGATGTTCATGACATTCATTAAGGTCCTCTTTAAATTAGTATGAAGCCAACAGAGATAATTAGGGGAAATAACTGGGTATGTGTCTGTTGTATGTAAAATTCTGTAAGTGGAATTTAGTTCTTAAAGCATGTGATGCAGCTGAGAGCTCTTGTGAAGATTTTTTTGTTTTCTGTTTTACAGGACTGTTCTGTAAAAGGTTACACTGAGGAGATAGATGCTTTGTAGAGGATTCCATCCTTGGGTTCCTGTAAGTGCGATTATTTTTTTTCTGTATATCACTTATATATAATTTGCTCTTATGAGCTGATTTTATTTTATTTTTTAAAAGTCAAGCCTCATCCTAAAGAATAGCACAAAGTAATCCAAGAGAAGACTTCATAAACCATTTTTTATCCACCTGAATGAATCCTGATTAGGAACCTGTGCAGTGATGTTATCCTGATTGGTGGGAAATTGGTGAAGGAAACAACCAATTTTCAATCAACATAATTGGTTTTTCAGGAGGTTTGAAATCTCAAGAAAAAGCATCGCATCTTCTTCAGCTGTGTTAGAAGTTCTTTCTGGGATAGCAAGTAAATCATTGGTAAGAATTGCAGATTGGCAAAAATATTTACATTTATGAGTAGTTTTTAGAAAAGTCACATGACAGATATTTTAAAAATCATCAATATTGTAGTCTTTTCAGTCATTATGGAAGCTCAGTAAGTCCAAATTCTATAAAATACATTTTAAAAAAACAAGCTCAACCTGCTGCAACACAGAGGTTCTTGATGGATTTCTGTGGTTTCTGAGTACATTTTTATTTGTTTCATGGGGGTTCAGTCCTCTAGTACAAATCCACAGTAGAGTGGTACCCAAAACCTGGTTCAGTCTATCTTCACCTCAGTGTTAGGAAATGCTGTTTGCATGACACCAGCATTGCAGAGTCCCAGATATGGTCAACAGTGGCGATGAGCTCGAGGAGGAGAAGAGTAAATGCAAAAGGAAAAACATTCCAATGGATTCTAATCTCTGTGGCAATACAGTCTGGACTTGAGCTGGCTATAAATCCATCCAGGTCTAAAAAGTCAAAGTGTCTGTGCCAGTTTACCCAGCTGGGAACTTTGGCTCAACTTTGCAATTTATCATGCATTTTGTATGCATGGCCTGATGTTTTCCCACTCTAATCTGACTGCACTTGATGCATAAATAAATTAAGAGATAGTAAATATATTCCCATACAAAGCCAGTGTAACTCTTAACTGGTTTTCAATGTTTTTTAAAGGTTGGTGAGGAACAGAAAAGGATCTTTTCCTAACCAAGTCAGGCTGAACTGATTCTGCTGAAGTATTTTTTGGTTAGTATCTGCCTGTGAGTTAAAGGTATCCCAAAGCCCTGAAGGTGGCTGCTTCACTGCAGTAAAGCTGGGCAGCACAGCTGAGCTCGTGGTGCCACATCCAACTAAGACAAAGACACACAATAATGGCATGGATTTGCCACTTCCCTGCTTGGAATTGTGACATTGCAATTAGTATGCATTTCCCAGAGGAGAACAATGCTGGACATGCATGGCTGCGTGCACATATCCTCTGCATTCTTCCACTTCAGATTCTTCTCCCTTAAATCAGACAAGATGGGGAATGGCCGTGGTGTAACTGGACATAAAACATTTTTTTGCTTGCTGTGATTCCCAAGCACTTCCCTTTTTACCTTGAGCTGTCTATTCAAGTGTAAAGAGAAATTTCACTACCCACCTTCTAAAATTATAGTTTCTATCTATTAAAAGAAAGCGGCTCAAAATCCTTTTGAGAGGATAAATAGCACAGAATGCTTTGATTCATATCTGTGAGCTGGAAATTTCACACATCAAGTAAAACACCATGAATACATCATTATTTTGACAGCTTTGTGAAAAAGGAGGCAAGAGGATCTCATTGCATGGATTTAATTTCTGAAGTTTCACAGCTTTGTGTTTTGCAAAAGAATTGAATCCTTCCAGCAGAGCAGAGCAGGTGGTAAACTGAAGGGCAAAGGGGAGATACTGTCAAATCTCATTCTTGGCATGCAAGCCCCCACCAAGGGCTTCCAAGGCAGCTCCTGTGTCTCTCACCTTCTCAGAATAATGTCTTTTGTCTTTTTTTTTTCAGGTTTGGCACTTCACCAGTTGCGAGGGGGGATCACAGAAGAGGGTAAGTTAAATTGCCAGAACTGAGTTTCCCACCAAGACTGCCAGAGGTAAAAGGAAAGAGCTTCACTTTCCCCACCAGAGGATAGCTGGATGCTCACTACCACTGTGCCACCCAACAAAAGGAATTCATGGGCTGGCCTTCAGGTAAGATGAAAATCTGTCTGTAAATGCCAGGCACAAATGCAATGTTCATTTAGCATAAAGCTGAACTTGAGTGAGAACCACAGCATTGTCAGAGTGCCATGAACAAGGAGCAATATCTCAGCTGCAGTGAAGGACTATTTCTGTTGAGGTAGGCAAAGGGAGATTGGAAAAACGGTCCTTTGTTCCTCTAAGCAGTAGTACTCTCCTAAGTTCTCATGTCTCTGTGCCTGGTTGCAAAACCTGCCCACCCAAATATGTATGCACCATGTTTGTAGAAAGCCATTTTAAAGCACTAAGGACACTGAACAGTTTTTATTTCCCTTTAAGTCATGGATTTGGGCCTCTCTTTGTAATCATGAAATGAGAAAAATAGATGTAGAAAACAAAGGAGGTTTCTCTCTCTCATCCCATGACTCCAGACCTGAGACAGCAAAAATTAAAAGTACATGCATGTATTTGGTTAGGATTTTTAGCGCAACCTCCTCCTTCCTCTTTTGTTCTCAGTTGCCTTAATTACCCGTTCTCCTTGATCTGGTGCAGTTTAGGATTGTAGGAAGCATGAACTTTATTCTAGAATAGAAACCTGACTTTTTTAAGCTTTGGCATTGACTTAAAAGCACCTGGTATATTAGTGATGGTATTTCAATACTTTTGCTCCTGTGGTCAAGAGAACACAGAAATTGCAAGGATAATGCAACATCATAATTAAAACTAAAAGCAAACTGAGAGTCTGTCAAAGCTCAGAAAACTTTTCAATAAAGTTCACATTTTTATGGACTTGTTATTTTGTACAAATCCATTTTCTTCTTCCCTGTCACATCTCCAAACCTTTCTGTAAGGAATCACTGTCTCTTTTTTCCCCCTAATTTAAATTCTGCTCTATCTGTTTGGAATATTAGGTATGCCTTAGCAGTAAAATTATTTTAATGATGTGGCTGAGTGCTCGTATATATTCAGGCAAGCAAACATAAAATGGTCATTCTTTATATTAAGGGTCTATCTATAGTTTAGAAAAGGTAATAAATGATAGATTGAAAGCATAGGTGGCTCAAGTAGTGGATGGTGTGTATTACAGAGGTTATTAGCTCATCAGTTGAAGGTGCTATAGATGGCTGCAGGCCAAACTTGGAAGCAACCTGCACAATGGCTGGGCTCTGTAACCACTGATTTACTATATACTAACATGCACATTAACTCTTTATCAACTCTTTATGAAGTAGATATGTTTGGCACCCAAATGACAAACAGGACTGTAAAAAGAGATGTAAAATTTCCTTATGAATGGCAGTATACTGGCTCTTATTTTAGTTTAAATAGTGCAATAGGATTTGTAAGGATTCCTATGTCACCTGGGATTCAAGTCCTGTTTTCAGAAGTGGCACTATGTGGTGACTGCCTGATTTCCAGTCAGGATTAGGCCTCTAAATCTCCTGAATAGTGTTGAATATGTTGCTGTCTGTTTAATTTACTGTTAGGCAAACGTCCATTTTAAGCCCACAGCTTTTCCTACAATGTGTGTGTCTGCTTTAGCCAAAGCTGCAAGGGGTGTAGTGGGGGAGCTCTTGGGGTGGCAAGGACCCCACTTGTCTCAGATTCCAGTAGCTTTCCATAGTGATCATCCTCTTCCTATACTCCAAGATAAGAGTAATGCTAAAAACTGCGTTATCTCCCATACATTTCCTGTGAAACAGAGGAGGATTAAGTACAGGTGACCATGGAAGGATTTGGGGTGTCTCATCCTGCAATCAACTGCTCAATTTGGAATAGTGGAAGAATTGCCAGAAGTGAGGCAAGTTAGGGTCTTTCAGTGCCCAAGCAGAGCCAGATGTGCCTCAGCCGCTCCTCAGAGCTGTCCAGTAGCTGTTCTGAAGGTGGGGAAAGAGACCACTGATTCATCTTGTGGCAAAGCCCAGCACTCTACTCCTAACAAATAGTTGTCTCTTTTTCTTGTGAAATGCAGATCTTTTTTTGTAACTTAAACCTGTTATTTTTATCTTGTCTACCCTGGAAGTGGAGAATAGATTGCTCCCTTCCTTTTTCCTGCAACCTTTTATGTAGATGATTACTGCTGTTATATCTCCTCTTAGTTTTCTGTCTACTTGCAGTGGTTGTCCGTGTTTCATGGCTTCATTTTTTCCAATCAGCAGGAAAATTTCCTTACATAAAGTGGCTTCACATCAGACCCTTTGCTAAATAAATCTCTGTATTGAAAACATCATGTTAGTAGTTCAAACGTTACATATTGGATTGGCAAGCATGTACTATTTAAAATCATGCTTAATGGGCAAAAATCTCATTTGGAATAAAGAAGGTTATGTCCAGGCTGCTTACAATCATTATTTCTCTTTAGCTCCCCAGCCCTATCTTTTCTATCTGTTCTACCACTGTTTATGATTCCTTGCAGTAAACACTGTAATTTTTAAAAATTATCATAAACTAAGCTTCTATTGACCCCGAAGAGCAAAACCAACATAAGAATGCAGAAGGCTACATGAATAAGACTTGGGGTTTTTTCCACTAATAGAGTTGTTTGTCATTAGATGTTTCCAATAATGGCTCTAGAAAGCATTGATTATTTTTATGCATTTCCTTCAATTTATAAACTCAGTTTACCAGAGAGTAAGAAAACAAAACAAAGGTATGGAATCATCTGAGTGTCCCTGGGTAGCTTTACTGATTTGTTTTTGTCTAGGGTTTTCTCTTCAGCTTCATGTAGGCTCAGATTGTTGGGGAAAAAAAATTGGAATAAATGCAGAACCAGCTCACTTTCTTATTTTCTTCTGCTAATTTGTTTCATAACACAGAGGAAAAAGGGAATCATCTCAAAGTAAATGACAGAGCTAGAAATTTTGTGACAGAAGTTACAGAAGTTTAAGGATCCCAGATGACCAGTCACCTTTCTCTTGGCATCCTTTCTCTTCTGTGTTAGGAGAGGGAGGGTGCAAAGGGCTCTTTTCCCTATTCTGTGAGCAGTAGAGTCTTTGTGATCTAAAATTCAAGAGTCACAAGATCAGTTTTCCATTTTGTACAAATGTTCTTTGTTTTTGTAGATATATCAGTAACCTATATACTATTTTGAGTGAGCACATATATAGCTATTTTCTGAACAGAACTTCTACCTTTATTCCCAATCAGTGAAAAGCAAATTTTTCTTAGTCCTGGTGAGTTCAGGAGAACATGAGGCTGAACAAGTTTATAGACCATGCTGTGCATGGTTGCCTCTTACAAAGGCACCAAGTAAAGAAGATTCTGAATACTGGAGTAAAAGATATAAAAAGTGATTATTTAGCTTATGGTCCACAGTCTTTATGTGAGAAGAGCTGATGAGAATGGATTAATATTTCCAGAACTAGTCTCAAGTTGCCTTGGGATAAGACGATGGAGGAGAGTTTTGCTAATTTCCTTCTGTCAGAGTTATTTTTTTGCCTCTGGGCTTTTCTAAATTCTCATAAGCATAGATCTCTGAGAAGAAGCTCTGTATTATATGGGTGGCCAAGTTGTGTCTATGAAGCAGGACCTCCTCTTAGCACCTTATGAACACAGGGTTTGATAAATATTTTAGCAATGTCTCTGACTTTCTCCCTGCAGTGTCATTCAGGAGGGGAACGGTTGGATTTCTGTCTGTAGCCAAGGCAGGTTGCACAAAATCTGTGATGCACAAATGCTATTAGATAAGAAGAGAAGATTCTGTGTGTGAATTGTTAGCCAGGTTACAGTTATGTTGCTGAGACTTCTCATTTCTCTGTCTTCATCAACTTTAAAAAATATGTGGTAAAGTAATTCAGCAAGGACTGGAATTAAGTTCAGGATCATGCAGATGCCTGACTCATGGCTAATTATGAATGCCCACTGGGAACATTTATAAAGATACCTGATGCTGTTGAGCCTCTACAGCACAATGCTGGATGTATTGAATCCAATTTAATTTTATGTAATTTAGACTGAGATTTCTCCCACTTTGCTGGATTTGATTACAGATGATCAGAGGTTTAAAAAACTAAACGAGGCTAAAAACATTAGGCTTGTCTTTTATATCTAGCTTGTCTCTACACTGATCTAGCAGAGGACAATTTGCGTACCAATGGTAGTGGGAATTAGTCCTGTTTTATGCTAAAAAACTCAGAGATAGGGGAGCATTTGGGAGTTAGTAGCTTAAGTTTGCCTTGTACATTCACTTTCCTCCAGCCAGATTGAACATGAAATGATTTGGCATGTGTTCTTGATCCTCTGTCATTGATGAATGCCACTTAGTGACATATTTGCATGATATTTTGAGCAGGATAAATGGATGCTTGAGTCTTTTTTGGAGGCTTTGACTTTGGATTTTTTCCAGAAATGTAGTCTTGCTGTTGTTGTAAGCTCACATTGTGAATGTTATTTCCCACAGAGTATGTCACAAAGGCCTGGTGCTATTTATTCAGGTTGCCCTTTGCTGTAGCCTGCAACTTCTCTCTGCCTGCTATGCAAGCAGAGAGAAGAAGGGATGCAAAACCTCCCAACACTACCCCCCTACCCCCTCTTTTCATGGATTTCTGGGTAGGGTGTGAGAAATGTGCGAAATGAGATCTTTAAAGATGCACAGTTGCATGTGAGGAGAGCAAAATTGCCCTTTCTTTAAACATGGAAGCTGTAAATATACCTAGCTGGAGGGAGTCCTGCTGTGTCTCCTGCATACTCACCTAAGCACCAAGCAGCATCTGTCCCCAAAACTAACTGATCTCTGACTGTTTGTGACTCTCATGCCACACTCATTATTTATTTAATGAAATGTCCCAGTGAAATAGAAGAGCCATTCATAAGCCCCTGACAACAAACAATCATGAAAATTGCCTTTGAATTTCCCTAATTTGCTTGTAAGAGTCAGAACAATGGAAGAGAATAATTGCAGTTATTAAAAGAAATTGCCGCAGGCAAAATATAACCCATTTTAAAACTCAAATCCAGAAAAACAGAAAAGGGTGCAAATAGGAAAGCCCACCCAGAAAGATGCCTCACGTTCCCTACCTCCTTTTGCCTGTGTGATGAGAGACTTCACCTTGCTGTTTTATTTAGCACTGTTATTCAGGGGGAGAATAAGAGCATTTAGTATCAGCACAGTCAAGCTGTGTGTGGCAGCGCCTCGCCTGGCACAGCTGCTGAAAAGCTGCTTTCTTGCAATCTGCATCATGCCAATGCAAAAACATCCCTCTCTGGAAACTAAAAAACTCACTCTAGCATCAGCTACTGTACAGGGAGGACGTCAACTCCTCCCTGGGCGTGAAGTAGGACGCTTGTGAAACTAAGGGGCTTTTAAAAACACATCTGGCTTTTAGTGCCACATCACCCCGATGAGATTTGTTTTCTTTAGTCATTTAGAGACTGAATTTAAAGAATTTGCGTTCCTAATGATGTGTGTGTAGAGCTCTGGGGATTCCTGTTGGTCCAGACCCAGCTGACTTGGCACATGGAAAGAGGTGGTGAACTGCTGTCTGTCCTTGGCCATACTGAAAACCTTTAAGCAACGGCAGAAACAAACAAGGCTTTGCCTTTTGTGTGCTTGACTTCCCTGTACAAAAGTCGAGCCCCTCAACCAGTTAAACCCTGCAACACTAAGCAAAGTGATGCTTAAGTACTTGTAGAACTTGTGCCTCAGAAACCAGATTGGCATTGTAAGGGGAATATGTGCTTAACACAAACCTCATGCTTTTGTCCCAGACAATTCAATAGAGCTTTGTCCAGTGTAAGTGAGCACGGGGGTAACTCAGTGTCTGAGTACAAATGAAATGTGTTTGGCTCTCCCACTTTTGTATAAGAAGATAACAGAACAAAGGATTGCTGCAATTTAAGGGCATGAACCCTCATTTTCTCTCCAGTCCACCTAAATAAAAAAGAATTTCTTGTTGGCCTGTGATCTTCCTTTCTGCAGGTCAAAGCCTTTTCAGTTCCTACAGCAAGTAATAGCAGTTTACTCACAATTTTTCAGCTGCATGTTATATCCAAAATTGGCTGCCTTGTAATGAAAAGCAGCCTGCCAACAGGGAGGTCCTTCCAAAGAAGCCTGGCTATTGTCAGAGGAGAGAAAGCAACTGTGGTAATACTCCTGCATCGCTGTTTCACTTCATGCTTCACCACAGGAACAAAGCAAGGTAGCGGAGACCACTGACAAGTGTTTACAGACCGTGGCTCTTTGACAAAAATGATTGTCAGGCAGTGACTATAATAAAATATTAGCAGGAGATAGTGGATTTTCTTGGGTTTTTGTGCCCAGGCAGCTGGCAGACTTAATTGCTCTGAAGAAATAGAAACAGAATTTGATTTTCTTCTCTTGTTATTTGGGGATGTAAATCATTCAGCATTTTAACTCCGTGACTCCCTGCCTAATATCCCCTTATCAAAGTAAAGGTGGATGAAACTTCCTTTTAGCTACCTTGCTGTAAATTCACTAAATATCTCTGGTTTGCATTGATTCAATGTGAGTAAAATTTCAACTATATCCAACATCCAGTATTTGAAGTTATTTTTCCAAGTAAGCCCAAACTATTAAATATAGTCATTTTGATCAGTGTTATTCAAAGGAAGCTGATAATCATTCATAGTAATTGAATGCTTTCAGGCACATGGTGGGATTCTTGGGCCAGGAGTTGGACTTGGATGATCCTTATGGGTCCCTTCCAACTCAGAATATTCTTTGTTTCTATTGTTTTAAACAGCTTTTGTAAATCCAGACTTCTCCATGAACACTGGGGAATATTAGTTCAAGTCTATGGCAATCTGAGGCTGATTTAGGAATACTGTAGTATTCCTAGTTCTTATTTCATCTTGTTAAACTATTTTGTTTTCTTGCATCTTTTCACTGTGTTTTGGTCTCATGAGTAGTTTTTATGGCATTTAATTTCCTTAAATGTCTTGGCACAGGTGATTTGACACAGTGAGTAGGCTCAACAAATTGCCAACAAAATGTTTCCTCTTTTCTGGACAACTCCTGTTGTTATGCAGATAGAAAGAGAAGGAAGAAGGTGTATTAGTCTGAGAAACTGTATTTTAGTCTGTAAATTTTACTCCCTCTGCTTTGTACTCTGGAGTGTTATTTCAGTGTTATTGGACAAAATCATGTTAAAACTGAGCAGGAGTATATAATTGAAGAATAATGTTGGACGCAAAGATTCCTGGTGACATCCTTTCTATTTCTATAAGCACCTTTGCTGATTTACTTGCCAAGTGAAGGCAAACTTTCTGTTGTCTCTCACCTTCTTTTTAATTAGATCAGACAGTTTCACTGTGGAGCAACGCACCGGAAAGCCAGACTGTAGACTCACACCTTGTTTGCAGTGCATTTCCTGGCTAGCTGGCTGATCCAGAGGTATTATTTGGAGCTTCAAGCCACAGTTAGATTTGCTCTGAAGCTGTTCAGTGAATGTCTTTCTGCAGAGTGTGAATGTTCCTGTGCATATAAAGTGAGAGGTGCTAAATGGTGGGGGGCTGCTAAATCTGCTTTCTGCAGTGCAGGGGTAGAAGACAATGCAGTGGCGGCTCAAACACAAGAGAAGGACGTTTTTAGTTTCAGGAAGAGCAGTTCACAGTGTGTGTGATTGTTGTTAAAACAAAGGATGACAGTTTGAAGTGTGCAAAAGGATAGTTCATATAAATCTGTAGAAGGTATGGGGTATAAATCAGGCAAAATATTTCCCATGGTTAGGGAGTTTACGGTCTGCTTTGGGACACAAGACCAAGCTTTGGGCACCTTGGAAATTCTTATCTCATCTTTCATAGAAGTGGTTGTTTCTATAAAAGCATCTAACAAATATTTTGTAGCAAATAAAAGCAATTAGAAAAAGCATGTGGCCCTCTCTATCTCCCCATACTAATGGATTCACCAGATTCTCTTCAAAATTGCAGGCTAATGCATATTACTGCTTCCACTGCACCTCAGCCACTAGAAGTTACACCTCTTGACCTTTAAATGCTAGAAATAATAAAATTCATTATAAACAAGTAGTCAATTAAAAAATAAATGCCCCTCTGGTAAAACCAAAAAGTAATGTTTTGAAATACTGCCACCTTCTGATCAGTCTGGGATGGAGAACTGAGCTATTAAGAACTTGACAAAAATGTTTTTATCAACTGTAATAATTCCGTTTCAATTTTATAATGTTAGACCCATGTTGCACCATTTGATTTGCAAGGCCAACTTCCACTGAGACTACGTATGTGAGACTACATATACAGTGATGTAAAGACATGAAGAAAATGCAATGTGATTTATAAGTGAGGAGAGAGACAGCAGCACACTTATTTGAAGTAAAAAAAAGCAC
This sequence comes from Pardalotus punctatus, assembly GCA_013400915.1. Classification (NCBI taxonomy): domain Eukaryota; kingdom Metazoa; phylum Chordata; class Aves; order Passeriformes; family Pardalotidae; genus Pardalotus; species Pardalotus punctatus. The sequence continues at coordinate 473,088 of VZTX01020713.1, read as the reverse complement.
TTAGGTGTATTATATGCGAATTTAAGGATTTACAAGCACAGAGCCTATATTTTAAATTACATAAGTATTAGATGCACTACAGAATGGCAGCTAAAATGTTGGTGTGACCTGCAGGATGAATTTGGCCACAGGAGAGGTACATGTGGTGTGACTCTTAGAGAAGCTGACTTCCCTACTCTTCTGTGACACCTGTCTCTGACATCAATGTGTCCATGAAGGGTTAATTTTTTTACCATTTTACTTTGTTAACATTCTGCTGATACTTGTCTGCATACCACCTTTGTGTATATTTTAATTATCCAGATGGTGTTTTATGTGTCCAGTCCCATGTCATTACTATATTACTTAAACTTGGCAGTGATACATAGAAATAACTTCCCCCAAGCTGGCTTTTTCTTGCAAAGTTCATCCAATTTCAGCTTTCCAAATGTCCTTTGTGCTGTGGCAATATATATTGTGTACCTAAATGGCTTGCATATAATTTTAAATTCCCTTGATAGGGAAAGCCAGTTTGACAAAGAAAATGTTTAAAAGAAGAAGAAATTAACATAAAAACTAAGCTAATGTGACCTTAAAGGTATTATTTCAAACTCTCAGAATTCAGGCAATTTAGATTCTTTTATTTCCTTCAATTCACTTGAATTTACCCAGGTTTTTTGGTTGGGATCCAGCGACATGGTGATGCCTGTGTCAAACTCCCCCTTGTGGGATTTTTAAGGACCAGGCTGATGCCAAGGTCCTGACTACATTACATTTTCTTGGAAGGGTGCAAATGGCACGTGTTTATATTGTAGGCACAGTGTTTTTTTCCCAAGTAGAAGGGATATTTTGAGATGGTGGCTGAGAAAGAGAATCCCTCCTTGAAGTGCTATATGGAATAGTAACAGGACAGCAGCAAAGGGAGAGTGACTCATTTTGAAGACATATTATTGCTGTCTTGTGAATCCATCCCATATTATAACTCCACTTTGGTAATATTTTAACTTATTAACTGATTTCAACCTAATTTTAGAGAGGCGGAGTCCTGGGCGTGCTGAGTTTCTCCATTGTTTCTGAAAATATGCGGTCAAACAAAGGACTCAAACTTTATCAGTGCCCCACTAAAGGGAAAGACTGAAATTTAATCTCAACTCCACAACTGTACACCAGGGAATCCACATGCAAGAGAGATGTGCTCAATGAAAGCACTCAGAAACGTCAAAAACTCCTCTGCTTGTGTTTACTTGCATGTTGGCTTTGATAACTTCAGAGCATGGAAGGTGGCTGGGTTTAGCCAAAGCTGCCGAGTCCTGGAGCAGGATTTGTGCTGCAGTCTGGTAATGACAATTCAATGTTATGCACCCTGGAGATGAAGCCCCTTATGACCTCTAATGTGCCTTTTTTCCAATTACAAACTGACACTAAGAACAGTTTCTCATCAGAAAGGTGAATAATCTTGACTCCTGAACCAGTTATGAAGCCCATGAAGCTGTGCTGTCATCCCAAGATGCGTGTTTTCCTTGCTGTTTTCAACATATGTTTTTCCTGTTTGAATTTGATACAGTCGCCTCTTCTGCTTAACAATAGCAACATCATCTCTTGAGTTTCAAACAAGGGACTATCCCATAGCAGAGTGTTAGAGCTTCTTCACAGAACCTGCTGAATGCAAATGACAAGCCACACAGCAAGATTTGATAGCAATCTGCAAGTGTTTTTAAAACAGATCTTAACCATATGTACAGTGTACCACTTCTGCTGTTGTATATTGAGCTCAGGAGAAAGCAAGTAACATAATTGCCTTCAGCAAAATTGTCAAACAAGGAAACCTTTAAAAACTACATAGAAGGGGGAACACAATGAAAGCCCTGGAAGGAAGAGGCTAAGAGAAGAAAAACTGATGGGGAACATTAACATGTACTTTTAACTAGTCTTTTTACAGAGAGAATAATGTCCCAGAGGCTTGACTGCTGTAGTTATTTTTTTCAGTCAGAAAGCTTTGTATGTGCTGCTGTGTAGGAGAGAAATGTTTATTTCCCCTGTGTTATTTTACATTTCAGTTTGGGCAAGCAAGAGGAAGCTTTATTTAGCCTGTTGAGCCCAACCCTACAGTAATAGAGCACATAAAACTTTCAAGAAGTGAAAGGTGTGCTGAACTCACATTTCAGATAGTTTTCAGGATAACTCCTTGGCTGTTATATCCATATGTCATAATAGACATAAATTATTAGAAATTATTTGCTACAGTGTGCAATCATATCCCTCCCAGGGACCTTTTAGACTGGATTTATGAAGAGAGATGTTTCCTGAATGTTTTTCCTAAAGAAACTATAGATTCCAGGACAAATCAAGTTTTGATGAAATGAGGACTCTGGATTTAAATTGCTGACTGATACATAAGGGGTAGTGAGTGCATCCTCCAAGGGCAATTAGGGATAACTATCTGCAAGGATAGTTGCATCTTGCAGCAATTCCTGCTGGAAGTGGGAGGGTATTTTTTGCTTTTTGGCATATGCAGATGTTGCTGAGTAGCAGCCACTTTGGTTCCTTTCCTGCAGAAGTGTTGTAGAGAAATGGCTCAGGAGTGTGAAGAGCTTTAATATCTTCCATCTGGGTGAGCTGAAAGCTGTGAATCAAAATTGTCTTTGAGTAAGGGAAGGGGGTGGTCTTTTGGCCCTTACTGGTTTAATGGAAACGTGCAAAATTTAAACAAATATCATGTTACGTGGTAGTTGTAGTTGTATGCATCAAGGCCCAGTGCTACCCTGTGGTTGTTTCCAGCTTTCATTTACTTGTGCAAAGTGCACTTCATCCCATTTTTTGCTTCAGCCCTTTTCTGCTTGTGTTGTAAGGCAGCACAGCACATCAGGCATCACACCAACCTGGTCCTGAGTGGACGGTGAAGGAGTCTGATAGGAAGTGCTTCTAGTACAGGGATGTGTGAATAGAGGAATTCCATAATTAACAATAATGACCAGCAGAGGTGACATTTCTTTGTAGTTAATAGCTGCTGGTGTGAAAGGCCCTGAGGCAGAGCCTCAAGCTGCTAAGCTAGCAAGTGAATTGCCAGAATATTTGACCTGCAGTTCATTCCTAATATATATGGTGCTGCTATGAAAAACCCAAGCAAAGTGTTCATAGGCACTGCTTCTGGGGCTGTGTGGGAATGCCAGCAATTTTGTATTTGGGATTGAAGCGGTTTTCTCATTTTGGAATGGGCTATGCACCAACTCTTTAGGCAAATGCAGAACTGTAAGCATCACTTGCATCTTCTAGAGGAGAAGCAAATAAAGTCTTATGCACCTGAGAAAGTGTGAAAAATTATAGCCAAATTCTGCAGTAGGAAGATTATGGAGTTTTCCACCCTTAGGGCCATGAAAATTGACCCATGATTAGTTTGACTGAAAAAACAGTGATGCTGAAAGAAGTGATGGTACCTGGGTCATTGCTTTTTGCAGTGTCTCCATTTCTAGAAATTCCTTCTCCAACTTTTTTGACAAAAAGGGGTAGAAAAAGGTCAATAGTTCCAAATTATTCTGCAGGAAAGAGAAATGGGGCCTGTGACCAGGAGCAGGAGATGGGGCAGCTGTTTACCAGTGGGACACTGCAGTGGTGGTCCCTGGATGTTGCTTTTATTGGTGATTCAGAGGTGGGTCATACTCTGCACATGTGGTCCTGACAACACTTTTGTTTTCAAAGGACTGATTAAAATACTTCACTGTGCTGAACTTTGAGCAGAGGTTTTTCCCAAAGCTTTTTTTTCTAATTACCAGTGCACCATAAAATCCATTATTGCCCATTTTAAACACAACTATCAAAACCATTTGTCTCCAGAGACTGCCAAGGGAGCAGCTATAGATGTTGTTTATTGTGCTGAGCACAGTGAGAAACAGTAACAGATCTACTGTAACAAGAAATAACCCATTACAGTAAGAGAAGACTTTGTACTCTGAAACATATCTTTAGATTTCAGTCTGAAGTATAACCTGCTGACACGTTTAGCATGGCTGGTAATTTTGATGTATGACACAACAGATCTCAGTGGAAATATCTGGGGTTTATGCTCTACTAAAAAATTGAACCTGTTGCAGTGTAGCAGATGGGAATTGAATTGAAGGAGTGCACTCTTCCCTGAGATGGGGTTTTCATGAAGGTCTTCAGACAGAGTTTTTGGTACCATCTTATGCTCCACAGTGTCATCAGGTTTACAAAGTTTAAACCATGTCATTAATACTGAGTGTGTGCTGCCCTGAAAAAAAGCCATGGGACAAGTTCTTAGCTGGTATGAAGAACTACAACACCAGGCATGACATTTAAATTAGTTCTTTCCTTTCTCAAAGATTTGTCTCATATAAGATCTGGTATTTCTAGATGCCAATGGCCTCTGCTCAGCCAGCCCTATCTCTCAGCCAGCCCTATCTCTGTCTGCTGTCCCATCTCATCAGAACAACTTAGCCTCTGCCTAGATTTCTTCTTAAATTCTATTATCTCATTTCAACTGTCAACTTTTGGCACCTTGCTGATATTCTGGTGGATTTTTTTGGCTGAGGGCATGCCCCGTCTCTGTCATGCGGACCGTTTTTGCACAAAGTGTAAAGTCTTCATGAAGAGCTATAATTAAGCAGAGACTTTATAAGCCTGGAGTTTTTGCTGAAGATTGTAAAGCTACTGAGATCACAGTCTGCCTGTCCCTTTTATATCTGCTTTAACTGCCTTCCAGTAACTTCTGAGTCTGTTGACCAGTTTCACCCAGATCTTACATGGAGGATAGAGGTTTTGAAGAGACTTAGTTGTATAGATTATATTAATAAATCCTTTTTCCTTTACCTGCTGGTCATCTATAGGAAATCTTGCCATATGAATCTGCCTGTTAGTGCATTCTAGAGAATTCACAGGAAAGAGGCAGAGTCCACATCTCCGAAAAGCTTTTGTATATTAGACAGTGGAGATTCCAAAAAAGAGACAAAAACCCATACCATGATCAAAGGGGGGTCTCCTTCTTAAAATTTCAGTTCAAGCAAAATAAAACAGTTTTGCCTCTTCCTATTGGCTTTTTTAGTAGTGCTTGTTGTGAGGAAAATACCTGACGTAAAAAAAATCAGTTGCAATGATAAAAGCTAGTAAATTACAAGCTGCTGAAAGCAAGGTCTCATAATAGTTTGTTGGACAACTTTAGTTGGTGGTCTTCTAGGTGTTGGCTGACAAATGGGTTAATAGATATCCGTAATTCCAGTTTGTTCAGCCATGTCATCAGGAAGAGACTGCCATTTCAGAGTAAGCTGCTGGAGGAGCTTTGGGCTTTTCTACACTGCACTGCCAGGTGATTCTGGGAAGGAAGAGGTGTTACAATGAATTTGTGGAAGGTTTGAAACTATATTGCTATTAGGAGGAAGAAACCAAATATCACAAAACCGAAGGGAAAAAAAAAAGCCAAATGGAGTTGCTTTTTTGCTGCAGTTGCAAGTGCTGTATGTGTTAGTAAGGTTTGGTCTTATCCCAAAACTGTGCTGTCATCATCTCTTGCATTCTCCCACTTCACCTGTGTGGCTTTTACTATGCCTTTATTCAGGGTTCTGTGTTTTAGAGGAACCTCAGCTATAAACCTCCCTAGCTGGAGCCCCATGTGCTTAACAGTTGACGTCTGTTTCTGTGGAGTGAGTATTAAAATTAATGTAAAATACTAAACCCCAAAGACTAAATTAAAATAACAAAAAAGATATTACTTACTGAAAGGAAATGAATGGACAAAATTAAACCATAGGCCATGAATTAGATTTCCATGGAGCTCGGCTCCTATTAAGCAGTTGTATAGAGGCACTGAAGGGTTTAACCTCTCCCCGCTCCCATGCTTTCCTGTGGGAGAAACTGGCATAGATAGTTTCTAGATCTGACTATTTTGTACCTTTTTATTTGCACTTGATTTACTCATCTTAATAGAACATTATTTGATGAGATGCCGACAGTGGCATACTAGCACAGGTGGTGTTGTGTGTGACACACAAGAGCTGTGCTGACAGGAGCTGGGATGATTGGAGAGCAGGTCCCCTCTAAACACCAGTGTTGACAGTGAAATTGGTCCATCAGCATCAGTGCAGTCTTAATGTTGAATAATCCTATCCCTGTTTTTGCAAGGGCTGTAGTCTTCTTGCAAGGCATATATTTGAGTGTTTTCCTGAAAATGAGTATACCGTTTCTCTTTCAGCTGAGACCCCTGATGGTTTCCAGCGTGATCAGCATTGTGTTAATGCCCAGCAGATACAGTGATGCTTCATGCTGCAAGAGCAAAACAATGTCCTGCTTGTGCTGGAGACTGTGACTTAATTCCCACGTGTTACAACTTTGTTCCCTCCCACTTGGGGGGATGATAAGGACCAGTTCTCTCTCCTGCCCCTCGCAAAACAGCAGCCACAGCATGAGGGACTGTTTGGGTAGGTATGATTGGTTCCTGGTGCCATGAGAACGTGAGTGTGCTGGCATGGGTCAGATGGACATAACTTGGCAGGTACTTCCATGAAGAGCCCAGGTTCTTGGATAGTTTGAACTGGATAAGAGTAATGCATAAGAAAGTACAAAGTCCCTTGTTCCCTGTTTGCATGGCAGTAGCTGTTAATTTGAGCTAGTGGCTTGGGAAAAAAAAAAGAAAGCATGTTTTATTATGTAGTTTATATTAGATGGGAATGGAAAAAGAGATGAACATCTGTAATTTTGCAGAAATGAGAAATCCAAGTGCTGGGCAGCCTATTCATCCCTAGTCTCTCCATTCTGCCTGCTTCCCAAAGTGCATTTGCAGTGTCTCTGTTGGAAATGGGTGTAAAGGTAAACATGGAATAATATCATATAATCCCCCTTATCTCACTCACAAAAAGCTAATATCAGCACTAAATCAACCCCAGGTCATCTCATGCAGTGGGTAATTTTGTGCTCCCTAAAGAACTGAAGTGCCATCTGAAGTCTGATGCTGAGCTCTAAGGAAATAGGTATTTAAACGTATGGATAAATAAGTATCTTACACTGTAGTATAGGCATCAGCAGTGACCAAGTATCTGAGCTCTGCTTGGCTTGGGGGGAAATTTTTGTTTCCTTGCTTGATAAATTTTCCAGAAATGTCTCTGATACAAAAATGTCTCTGCTGCTGGGTCTCTTATGCTAGAGAGCACTTCTGCTCTTACAGTGCTGAATCCCTGGTTCCAGTTACTTGAGCAGTTTGGCTGCTGTCTCTTGTGTTTGAACAGTAATAATCAGCTTTGCAGAAAAATTTAAAAGTACTATTCCTGTGCAACTACTGCAGACTGTAACATTTTGTGACAGTGACTTCACCCAGTCATATGCTTAGTGTGTCCCCAGGAAGCCAAATTTTCAAAAGTGATATATTTTCCATTAAAGGTTGTTGCACAGCAATGAGTTTGATTCCAGGTAGGCACATTACATCAAGCTTACCTTATTATAGATTGTGGTGGGAAAGGTATTGTGTGAAGATGCAGCTTACTAAATTATCTCTGTGAATCTGTAGGTGGTAACTTTGAGCATGCTGACTGCCTGACCCAGTTGTTAATGTAGCCAGTTAAAGGCTGATGTGTTCAGAGGAATAGCTAATCTGTCTCATTTAGCAGGCAATGTGTCAGAGCTTGTATGTGATATATCTGACATGGTGAGTGGCATGTCTGACTCTGCGGTTGAATAACATTACTCATTCTGGAATACATCTTCTTCAGTAGAGAATATAAACACAAGTACACATTTATATTTTTTTGTTAGCAGATGATCGAGCACATACCAGAATGAATCAATCCTATTTAGTGTGTAGAAGGGTTTTTTTACTCTGTACATCATTCCCCTCACAGGACCATTATTTTACATATCAGTTACTGGGATGTATTCAAAGCCTAAGGGAAGTCACTGACTTCAAGAGCTTTGGATATCAGACCCTTTAAGCCAGCCCAGCCATTCAGCAGGCAACATCAAATATGGGTAAAATCTGTTGTGTGTCTTCCTGCTCTGTGGTCCCATGAGGTGTCCCAAAGAGAGCATTTCTTTCTTTTCCTTGCCAGAAAGCTGTGCTGTATTTACTTTTGAATAAGATGAGCTGGGAAATTCATGGCCTTGAAACTGATGCAGTCTACAATTGTGCTTCTTCCACCATCTGTTGTGGTGTTGTTTTGTCTTTTTGGTGTTGTTTTTATTTTTATTTTTTTAAAGTCTTAGTGCTGGATAAAACAAAAATGCATGTGACTAGCAAAAGCTGCCTGAAGGCTTTTTGGGCTCTGAGCGCAGGAGAGGTTCTCAGCCTGTCAGAGAAGTAAGAGTAGCTTCTTTCTGGCCTCTGCATACTTTACTATCCCTGCTCTAACTTAGTCTTATACCCTTTCAGGGATCAGCACACACTCTTTTGGCAGCCCATGCTCTGCAGGATCACATATTTTCTCTCAAAAGGACAAGACATTTGGCAGCATTTGGCAGGCTGGCAGTGCTGTGCTGCAGGCTGGCTGGTGCTCAGTGCCGTGGGGTGGGGAGTGGTGGTGGTGTCAGCATCTCCAGGACTGCACTTGAGACCAAGGAATAACAAGAACATTGAAATGTAGCTCAGAAGGGAAGCAGGGCTGCCTCCCAAGTTGAGCTGGCATTCCTGAAGGAACCATGGGAGAGGGAATGCTTGTGTTGAGTTAGCAGAATGCCTAATGGGAAGGGGAAACGATCATCTGATTAGCATTGGCACATTATCCTTCAGCAGCAGATTGCCTCAGGCAGTGGGCACAGAGCTGCTCATCCCGCACAGGTTTCACATTGTTCGTCTCCGTTTAGCTTATGCTTTGATTTGCTTCACTTATTTCTCATTTGTGGAAGATAGAATCAATAAATCTTGAATACAAGTTGCTCAACAGAGGGCTGCATTATTTTTATTCTTTGTGCTGCACACCTGTCTGCCTGTGCTATTAACATGTTTGCTCTTCATGTTGCTTTCAACATCAATAGGAACACTCTCAACTGCTCCTGTTTGGTTTTTTATTTTTATTTTTTAAGAGATGAGTCCCCCTGTGCAAATCTCCAACTGTGTATGTTTTTGATGAAGTCACACAAGTAGTGCCACAAGCCCAGGGTCTGCTGGTCAAAATGCTGTGGGTGGCAGAGCCATTAGTACAAAACCTAGAATCCCAAACATTGGTTTATATTACTCTGACACTGTACCCCAAGCTCCTGTTTTCTCCTGTGATAAAACTACTAGGCTTTTTTCTGATGACCGCATTAAAAAAAAAAAACAACTTGGAAAAACAACTGAAATGCTGCCTCAAACAGCAGTTTGTCTCTTTTCTCATGCTTGCAAAAATCTTCATTGCAGCAGCCAAGAAATGCATGCCATCATTCCCAAATTAAAGATACCTGATTTTCATTAGTCTTGGATGAAACTAGGAATGGAAACTCACCTTCACACTTATGGAGCGTCCTAATCTAAAATCCACACTGTGGTGAGCAAGTAACACAAGTGAGATAATGCTGGTTCTGGGCCTTTTCTCTAAGGTTCTGTTCCTGAGTATCTGAAGCAAATCAGAGCACTTCCTCACAGGGGAAAACATGTCTCAGGAAGAGTAATGCACAGGCTGTTTATCTACCTGTCTTGGACTGTTCAGTGTGGGATGGGGATGATTTGTAATACTGTTGATTCTCCAGCATTCACGGAAGTGGTAGCAGAGAGCCCTCTTGAGTTCAAAACCTTCCTAAAATTTGGGCATAATATGATTTGAAAGTGGTCTCTGGAGGTCTCTCCAGGTCTCTGGTCTGACCCTTTGCTCAAAGTAGGTCATATAATGCAGATTTCTTGAGTCTTGTCCAGCTGAGTTTTGAGTTTTTCCAAGAAATAAAATCCCACATGCCCTCTTGACACTTGTGCCAATGTTTGATCATGCTTAACTCAAGATAAGTCTTCTGTATTGCAGGATTTCAAGCAGAGGGGAAAAAATAGTTATCAGATATTGCAGTTCTCTGGCTCTTCTACTATCTGTGCTGAAATGGTCCAAGCTTCTTCAGGACCAAAGACAAATATCTATGCTTGTGTCTTCAGTGAGATCAGAGATTGAATCAGTATCACATACTAAGCCTGGCAGGTACTCAAAATACATGGCAGTTTTTTTAATAGTTGCAAAAGATTGGAGCAGAACACCCAGAGGAAGCTTGCTGTGTCCTTGTAACTTCCCTGAACTACTGTTGTTTGCATGTTTGTTCCCAGTTTTATTAGAGCAGTGAAAAAAATTACATGAAAATAGTAGTAGGGTGCATTTGACAGCTCAGTCAAATAGGAACCTACTAGCATGTGTTGTGCAAAGAGAGTGACTAGCAATAAAAAATAAACGTTATTTCTTTTATAGTATCTGAAAGCAAACTGTGAATTGTGTCATCTAAAGATTCAAAGAAATTATGGTGCTATTTTCAAAGAATTTATTAATCAGGATAATGTCTGTCTTTTAATGTTTCTGTATTACCTCTTCATTAAAATAATCAGAATAAATTTATGTGCAGCATAAGCCCCTCATTTCCCCCTGCCCCGACAATAATCAACTTAAACCATAATTTTAAAGAGATTAGTGATGTGGATTGCCTGTCTTGAGAAACCTCAGATGTGTCCATATAAGCTGAAATGTTGATGTCTATAACTTTAATTTGCCTTTACATTAGCATAACTTTTAAATGGGAAAAGATTTATTTCTTTTAGTTGACCAAATATTGCTGTTCAGTTACAACTGTTGCCTGCAGAGGTGAGCTCTAGTACTACAGACATTTGTCATGTGAGAGTTTGCTACAGCACAGAATCAGAGCTGAAAATGTTTGTGCCCACCATCTCTTTCAGTGTTGATGTGAGCCAAGCCTACCATAATTAATTTGCATGTGGAAAACCACCTCTCTGCCAAGACATAAAGATGATTTGGAGTTGCCAAAATTATGTTATAAAACTTATTTATCTGGAAGCCTGTATCTTCCAAAGTAGATGTCTTCGTAGCACATATTCAATGTGTGCCCCTTTTGTGGCTTCCACACTGTAGCTTCAATAACTGACAGCTGAAAACATCATTGCAAGTCTGTCAAATATGTTGTCTGCATAACTGGTGATAATCTAACTATTCTTCAGCTTCACATATCAAACTGCTGGGAACTGAAACTTCAGCACTTGTTATTGGCAGCGGTAGGTGGAATTGAGTAATGTGGTTTGAGTGTCAAAGAACTGTGGTGCTGACAGGAATATTAACCGTAAATCAAACACAGCACAATGGTGGTGCCGGGCTAGAGCAAAAGGCGGCTTCCTGCAGCCAGGCTGCTCAGACCTTGCTTGTGGGAATATTTCCATTGGCTCACAGGAGCAAGGATTGCTAGGCTGCAGCTCTAGCAATGATCCATTTAACTTAAAAACCAGGAAGGAATAATAGAGACAGAGCAAGTGACATGTGAGATGGTCGTGTGCTCCTCTGAGTGTTCCTGGTTGCCTTGCAGCCCTGTCACGCTGCAGAGGCTGGTGAAGGGGATATCTCATCCCTGGTTAGGCAGTGACACTGCTGCTCCTATCTGACTTCTGTTGTAAAAAATTTTCAGTGATGGCTAGGCTTGTACTTGCTGCATTTAAGTGAAGCTTGAAGGGCTGATGTTTAAAATGTCCTTGATTTGGAGGTAGCTTGTGACATTCTTTCTTGCAGCAAATAGTCTCCAGCTTGCAGAAAGGACCCCACTGCCTGCATTTTGGCTGCTCCTAGCACCCACAGGGAACTGAGGTGGGGAAGGTGTCTGGCTCCAGCCTCTGTGTTAGCAAATGAGCCAAAACATAGGGAGCTGTTGATGGGAGATTGCATGGAAGTGTCTGGGTACCTCATGCAATCGACTTGCTTGACTGTTAACTTTATGTAATGGGCTTATGGTCCTTCTCAATGTCACCATCATGCATCCTGTTGCCTTTAGTGACTATTCCAGCAAGCTCCTCTGATGGCAGGCTTGGCCAACTCTCTTTTTGTAATCCGGGCCTAGATTATTGCAAGTTTTACATATTCTTTAAGGTCTGTGCATTTGGTTTATTCACTGTGTTAAACAGAGATGAGGCAAAAAGAAGAAATGGCATTGAGCTTTGGAGCAGAAATCTGATTCTTGCTAACTCTACCTGGAAAACCTTTGGGGAAGGGCACTGCAAAATTTTTTTGCAATTATGTGGAGTTTCTCAGCAGGGAGTCAGCTAACAATATCCAGTGGAACCCAGCAAGCAAGAAATATAAAGCCAGGAGATAGCAAAATACAGAGATTTCATTATAAATGAGTGTTAGAAATTAGACCCAGGCTGTGAAATAACCACAATTAAAATTCAGAGAGCAAAGAAGAAAAAAGCTTACCTAGTGACCTCTGATTGCTGCATGGGGTTAGAAAAGAAGCTGTGCTACTTTAGTATTCTAGCATAATTTGCACATTACTGAAATTGTTAGGAAATTAAAGGAAAACCAAGGGACTGAATTTTAACTGAAGGGAGCCCACAAGAAAGACAGGGAGAGACTTTTTGCAAGAGCATGTAGTAACAGGACAAGGGGGAATGGATTCAAACTGAAAGAAAGCAGGTTTACATTGGATAGTGGAAAGAAATTATTTACTGTGGGAATGGTGAGGCTCTGGAACAGGTTGCCCAGGGAAGTTGTGGATGCCCCACCCCTGGAGATGTCCAAAGCCAGGTTGGATGGAGCTCTGAGCAACCTGGTCTAATGGAAGGTGTCCCTGCTCATAGCAGGGGGTTGGAATCAGGTGACCTTTAAGGGCCCTTCTAACCCAAACCATTCTATGATTCTATGAAAGGCAGCATAACCCAGCTGATATCAAGGCATATAAACTGATCGACAAGAGCTAAACATGTGCCTCAAAATCAAGGGCTTCCCCTCTCACTAAGCCACTGTAGATGAAGAAGGTGAAGTGACTTTTTTTTTGTTAAGTCTATGCACTGGTCCTAAATGATCTGCCTCTATTCAATGGATATGAGCTGTTTGGGAGTAAAGAAAATGATCTCAAAGTTAACTCCAGAGGGAGAGAAATAGGTCCATAATAACTCAGATCTGTACGAGGTGATTTTTTAAAAAAAAATCTTAGGTTTTTGGATTTCCTTCAATCAATTGAGTTTTTCTAATATGAAACCCAGTTATTCCCAGTGTAGGTTTGTTATACCTAAAATGCCAAACCAACAATGGCAAAATATAGTAGTAGAAAGCTAATACAGGAGCTCCCTGGAACAAATTCAAAGACAGCCAAATAAAATGAAATTAAAATATACAAAATACTGCAATTTAAAAGAAAATCACTGAATTATTAAAACTCCATAGAGAAGATGTCATAGCAGTACTTCTGATCAGCCTGATTAAAAAAACAGGCTATGCTTTTCTTTCCCCCTCCTTTGATGTCAAGAAGTATATTGTAAACTTAAAATGATGTATGTAGTTCAATCAGATTGATCTGGAAGGTTCAAAGATATTGTAATTTTTGGAGCATTTATGCTTTATCCTGTGTGGTGGAAAGTATGTTGCATGTCTACACAGTGTAACCCTTTTAGTACTTTGTTGTAGGACTGGAAACAGAAAACATTTTTTTGCAGAGTGACAAAATAAGCAGCTTCTATGGAACAGCTCTGCGCTGACCTTTGCTGTTCTGGGTCCATATCAGTTGCAATCAATGCAGTGAGTGTCTCACCCACTCGGGGAGTGCTTTTCTCTCCCCAGTTGCTTATTTTGCTATAAATTTCCATACAGTCTTTGCAAGCTGCCTGATAATTGCAACATCAGCTGGCAGATTTGAGCTTGAGGGCAGTTTCTCGATCCCTTGCTCTCCGAGCACAAATGACATTCTCACTGCCCAAGGGTGCACAGGGCCTGTGATAGCAATTTTGTGAGGATGTGACATTCAGGAGGCCCTTCTGTGTGAGTGCGTTGGGCAGAGCTGTTTCCACAGGACGCTGATACCCTGTCCATGGGCAGCAGTGGGGATGCAGTTTGTGCTGCCAGAGGGGCTCTGTCAGTGTTGGCTCCTCAAAGGAGAAGCTCATGTGTCAGCAGGCAAAAAGGCTGTTATTTCCCTAACAGGGCAGAGACTAAGATTTCCTTCTATTACATGCTACTTAATAAGGAAAGAGATGCTTTGCATCCTGGCAGAGAATTCTAACCCACACTTCTGACCAGCCAACTTATTTTAACAATTCCTGCCACTGGTAGTGAGTAGTGGTTTCAGGCTGTGATGGGAAAAGTTTGAAATTACTTGCCTGTTATGTTAGATGTGCTAGAGTTTGCACCCTCTGTCTTAAAAATTCTTTACGTAAGTAAATGAGACAGAAAAAATACAATTATTTCCCTTTTACAGAAGGAAAATGAAGCTGCAGACCAAAGGAGTACTTTAGAGGCCCAGTGAAGTAGATGGAAAGGCAGCATTAAGTAGTGGCAGGCTTTAACAAGTAGCTTAGGATTCTGTGCCTTTGCAAAGGGCTGATCGTGGCACTGCCAAGAAGAGGCTCAGAACTCTGCTTCCAGTATAGGCAAAGCTGAATTTAAGAACTGTTGTAAAGAATTTAAATACTAAAGATTTTTTTTTCTTCAAAAATTATTTGTAATTGTTTTAGGTAGAATTTAGAATCTATTAGAATTTTTAGAATCTATTTAGAATTTTTTATTTCACCAAAAGTGCCATACACCAAGAATGAGGCATTGCAAATTTGCATTTTTTAATGAAAACTTTAGGTTTATTTTGACATTTCTGTAGGCCTACTCAGGACTGCAGAACGGACCTTGATTGCTCAAGGCCTGTAGCAGGGAATAAACCCAACTGGCATAATTGAAGCTACACCTATTTACACCACCTGGAATATGTGACCCCTGATCCTTGATTACTCTGGCAGAACAGAGTGCTGCAAGGCAGGGATTTTTCAGTGGTCCTTTATCTACTTGAATTGTCTGGTCAGCTACAAGGTACAGAGGCTGTAAACAAGGGAAAATTGAGATGGCAAACCGATCAATTACAGAATATTGAAAAGATCAAGGAAGTGGCAGCAATACTGCTAAAGCCAGTATGGAAAAGCCCTTCTTGTCCAATAACCTCATTCTTTTGACAAAGATTATAACAAGATGGAAAATGGCACAACATGAATGCATTCTAGTGGCGATGATTGCTGTGAGAATTGGGACTGGTTTGTACTTCACCCACTCTGTCTATCTTTCCTAGATGCTGTATCCCAGGCAACTCAGGCAGAAGGTGTTATATTTATTATGTCCCTGTCGCTTTTTATCTCTTGTAGTGAAAACCAACATTAAATTCTCTCTTCCGCTTCCACTCTTTTAAACACACAGGAAAACATGACTGTATTACCTTCTCTTTACCTCCTAATTAACCCAGCAGAATATATAATTTTCTCCTCTAACTGATAAGGTGTGTGCCATGTGTCTCTAAAGTGTCTGCTGCCAGCACATTTTCTGCCTCATCTTGTATAAGGGGCTGCCCTGTGTTTTTGGAGATAGGCTTGATTTCATTTCCACTACACAGCAGGTTCAAGGCCTTGAAAGGGGCAAGGTCTTCAACATTGAGCTTGAGAGATGGCAAGGGATCTGTCTGGAAAGGGTAATGCTTTTCTCTTCTGTACAGGGGCCGTTAGGTGGCTAAAAGCCATGCTTAAAAAATAGATATAAATGAAAAATATTTCAGCACATTGCAAGATTTCTGTGTTCAGCTTGAGAAATCCTTTTTCTTTTTTTCTGTATTGAAAAGGCTTCTTTGAGCAATTGAAAATGCTCTTTATGTCCTAGTAGTTGTAAGCGGTAGGAGCTGTGGAGGGAGAATCCAGCTTTGGCAGTCACGGGATCAGACTTGCCAGGTCAGATCTATATTATTTTTGATACGTTGGTGAATGTTAAGGTCATCTGGGTAAGATCAGAGCTGGTAACCAACAATAAAGAGGTGACAGCTTCTTACAGCTGCCTTTGAATAGCACTTGTGGTGCAGCTCCTCTCTCTCCGTGTGAAGTTTAACATGCCAGCATAAACTACTGCTGCTCTGGTGGTGGCTTCACCTGAAAGACAGTTTTAAATTTTTCTATCATGCAGCTTTCTGCTGCCATCTCCCACATGACTGCATGTGCAAATGGCACAAAACCTGCAGCCAGTTAAGAAATTATGTAGCTGTAATCTTCTCCTAATGGGCTACTTTCCTTGTGCTTATCTCCAATGTTAATCATCCATTCTGGCAAGGCTGCCCAGAGGACACAAGTCCTGGTAGGGTCACAGTGAAGGCTTCTTTCTCTTGTTTGTTGCCCCGAGGTATGTTATGCCTAGTGAAGTCAAGTGTGTTTTATTTCAGCCATCACTGCTATCTACATGATGCTGTTGCCTGTAACTGGGAAAGTCCAGGAATGGAAGAGAAGCGTCAACAACAGTCTGAATCAACTCCATCTTCTCTGAGCTGGCAACACTGGTTCCTGGTTCAGGGCAGGGCTGTGAGAGCCAGGTAAAGTCACAACCTGTAAATGCTTACTCTAACTTGTGAGCTACTCATAGTGTTCAGTTCCTGCTCAGTTCCAGGGTGCTGGAGTGAGAAGGAAGTGTTTGCAGCCTGGGACTGCAGCCTGTGCTCCTGGCCTGGAGGAACTTACCTACTGCTGACTCAGGATCACATGCAAGCAGATAAGCCAAAAGTGGATCCACACACTGACAGAGAGATTCTGCTCCAATCTATTAGCATCACAAGGTGTAAAGCATAAGCAACAGTTTTAACACAAAATTTTAATTCCCTTTTGTTTTGCTCTCTGCTCAACTTAGCTGCATTCCTTCGTACTCCTTAGCAAGACAAGGGGCATGACTTGGAGTGATAGATGCTCCTTGGTCTTCATCTATGGCCAGAGCTGCACAGGGCTCTTGCCACAAAGCTAGGAAAGTCCTCATTTGGAAGATAGATAAGACAGAAATTTCTGTTCTGGTGATGAGGGAGAAATACTTCCTTCTGTGTGACATTATGTTTTCCTTCAGCATTCCCCATATCAGGCTGGTCTGCCCCACTCACTGTCCCCCTCATTTGTTTGCAGAAGAGTAGTTCAAAAGTCACAGCTGCTGTTTGAGGCTTCATCTATCCCTTTGCTATTCTGCAGATAGGCCAAGACAACAGCTTGTTAGTATTTAAATGAGCATATCCATATTTTTGCATGCAATTCGCAGTCATTTAAGCCTCGTGTCTGGTCACTGAAATGATCTGCTCTCTAATTTGAGCTTTGCTTTTAAGCCTAACTAGAGTGTAACACTATTATGCGGTCATTGCTTCTCAAAGGAGGGATAATTCTGAGCCTAATCTGCCATTTCTGGACATTTTTTTTCCCCAATGTTGCTACTACAGTGTGAAGTGCAGGAGGATTCTGCATCATTTACATGAAAATGAGGGATATCAGAAGGAAATTAGGAGAGGGAGGGGTGGAGTAGAGCATGCCATATTCTGATGCTTCCCTAAGAGAAATTGCAGAAATTGCGGAACAGCCTGTCTGTCAGATCCTGTCTTGCTGGAAATGCATACCAGCCTAGCCAGGGAAAGTTATGCACTACCTTACTCCCTTGTAAATGTAGACTGTGATTGAAATGCTCTGTGCTTCAGCTGACCCAACACAACCTGGTGCTCGTGACTCCCTACCCACCAGTTAAAACTATAACTCATAGTCCTATTTGGCTCCAATCCTTCTGTTGCTGTGTTCAGATGACACAGGGCTTTTGCATCTCCCTCTAGGGCAGGCAGACAGGCTGCTGAAGCCTGTGGTCACTGTGCTTGCAGGCAGCAAGGACTCCAGGTCCTCAGTGCAATGCGGCTCTGGGAAGCCAAAAAGTGTGTGTGATTCTGGGATTTTGCTTTTTTCCCTTTCATTTTTTTGGGGGGCACGGGAGGTTGTTTGCTACACTTGTTTGCATTAGAGCTTGCAGGTGCTTTATGCCAACTAACAATATGTATGTCATAAAAGTGCTAGCTGATGTGCAAGCCAAAGTGCCATAGTTATCACTGGGTTGTATTTTGGAAACTGACTTGGATCCAAGGTTTGCGTATTTTGAGCAAGCTCGCACTGGCCTAGATCCACACAGCAAAGTCCTTCTCAGATTCTGCTAAGTGACTGACTCTTCCCCCAACCCACTCCCTCTTGCTCTTCTCAGAGGTAACTCAACTATGGCTTCAGGGCAGAAAACAAGAGTCCAAAATGAACTGAAGAAAACTCTCCAGAATATCTCTTCTCCTCCCCACTACCTTAAAAAAATTAAGCTTCTGTTTAGTCTGAAGGGCTTCTGTTGCTCTCAAGCCATATCTCCTAATAAGTTTTGTAGAGAAGCATTTTTCTGTGTGCAAGTAATTTAAGCCTTACATGACCTCTGGCTATTTTTTAATTAAAAGAAAAAAAAAATTCTTGGCCCAAGTAGGGGACTTAGGCTGTTGATTGACTACAGCAAGGAATTTTGTAGGAATTTTGAATTCTGCACTGCCACATATGAAGTCAGCCCTATAAGTATAACCCTGACCGGAGGCTGGGATTTTTAAAATTAGATCCTTAATAAGAAAGGCAAGAAATAAATTTGACTTTGAATAAGCATAATGCAATTTCCCTTCACACAAATTGCTCCTTTATTATAGCACAGATATTCATATTTATCAGTCTAAATACTTAAGTCATATGCAACTTCATTTTGCCGGACTAAGCTCAGCGCTACCTAAGAGGGAGTCCATTATTACAGTACCTTAATTTGTAGAGTCGTTGTTTATGCTGCTATAACCCACCAAACTCACGTGGCCACCTTGCTGTTCCAAATCCAAGGGATTTGGTGCATGCAGTACCTCACAGCACACTTTCCCTGCTGTGCCATGTCTTCACCACAGCAATGGATATTGGATAAGGGCCCAGAGTTAGGGACTCTGTGATCAGAGCATTTCTGTACATGCAGCTTGTCTTGGCAGTTTCCATGAGCATGGGTGGCATATTTTGTTCACCATTTCTGGCCTTTTCATTTCAGAGAAAGATGGTCAGGTTTCTTCCCTCTTCTAACAAAATACTCTCGTTAGTCTTACTAGAGAATTTAGGGCAAATATAAAGGGTTTCCAGCAAGCAGGAAGGCACAGCTGGGTTATGGGACTTTACCTCCCTATTCTTGCTGCCAGCACATGGACACAGAGGTATCACACCCCGGACTAGTGTGACACTGTGGGCAAGAGGCCGATGGTAGTAGAGGGCTTGGTTAATGCAGCAGAGCATGTCCAGGGGGCTGGGTGACTTTAGGGAAATTAACCAGTCAGGAAATAGTTAATGGCAGAGCTGGCACCAACCTGGTATTTGAGAGTCATTTCCTCAGAATGGGCTGGCTTTGCACCAGTGGCTGGGGTAGAAAAAGGCCTGAGATCAGCATTGTTTCACCTGTCTGCTCTGCTTCCCATATCTTCCTTTTTTTTTTTTCTTTTTTTTTTTTTTTCCAGTAAGGCTGAATTTCTTAGCAGAGAACAGGCTAAGTATGTCCAAAGCAACTCAGCAGCTGGTGAAGATAAAGCCAGAACTGTCAGAAAACACAGAGCAGAGGTATTTTTGCAGGTTGAAATGAGGGATGGGAAAGCCACATTTGGATTTTTAAAAAAAAAGAATTAACCTTGAACCTCTCTCCAAAGTCTGATTTAAACATGAATCTCATTTGAATAAAAAAAAAGGCAAAAAGTATAATTCACTGAGCTTTTTTATGCAGTGTCTGCAGTTCCTGGTTTGCAGAAGCAATGAGCTAAAGACAGCCAGAGAGCAAGAGAGTGGTGCTGACTATAAACGTCAGCTGTACAGGGGGCAGAAGCAGAGGGGTCATTAACATCTCCCCCAGGTTTGTGCCCTGTCCCCTGCCTGGTATGCTGGATTGATCATCAGGTGGATTATTATCCCCTTGAAAGTGCTGACAGACATTATTCTTTGCAGCAGCACCAGAGACAGGCTCCTTACATAAAAGGTTAGATGCACCCACGTCTTTGTTTAATATTTTGTGAGGTCCTGGTGAGGGATAATATTCCCTGTTAATCCCTGATTTAGGTGGAGCATGCCAGGATGAAGCTCCTTTTCACAAGGGGGTGTCGTTTGGTGGATACTGTTTCACACAAGGAGGTGAGGAGGTAATTGAGGACTGAGGAGGAGAAATGGCACACGGTTCAGTTGAATAGATGGCCGAGCAGAGAAAGTGCAGTAAACTGCTTTCAAGTCAGGTAGGAGCACATAAATGAATCCAGCTTCAAGGCAGGAACATATAAAAATCTACCACTAGCCCTTTACATTTTCATCAGTCTGTTCTGATGCTTGAAATACTTTTTTTTCCTCTACCTATGCCCACAACTTTCAAATAACTAGAGAAGATGAGTAAGAGAGGAAGCTGTGAGGTCTGGACTTATCCAGAATGATGCTAGTAAACATGAGCTGATGGGCCCCCATGTTTAGTTTTGTCATCCTGAAGTTTTATGTCCCTCTTCTTCCATGCTGGAAACCTCTGAAGTACTTTTTTGGTGATTAGTGATTATCCTTTGGAGAGAGGTAGCAGAGTCCCTGGATATGGTGTGGGATGGACAGATCAATTGGGATGCTTGGCCAATAGGGTAGAGTGAGATCTCAGGGGAGGAGAAGGAACTTATTTTATTTTGAAGCACTGCAGTAACAAAGCTCTAGAAAGGTTTTCCGTTTGGGGTGTTTGATTTGGGTGGTTTTTTTTCTAGTGGAAAATTGGGCTTTTTTCCCATTTAATTAAAAGCCCAGTTTGCCTCATTGGTTTTGATGGAAAATTTTCACATAGGTTTTTGTTGTAAGATACCAACACAACAGAATTATCCCTTTATCTCAGCAGATGTGCTTTCCAGAAGGGGAACATCTCAGATGATGAAAAACACAGCAGCTTTGCTTCCTTGGCTCTATCAGACAGTTTTTTTATGATAGAGAATTTGTCTAAACAGATTCTTTTCATTAAAACTGAAATGCTTTTTGGACAGGTTTTGGATTTGCTCAGGTTTTTACTGCTAGTTTTTTGCTGCATAGTTATGTCCAGTGAGTCATTGTGCCTTCTGTAGTGACAGCATGTGGAGTGGTATGGGATCAAGTCTGCTTTGTCCTTTACTTGAACTAGTCTGTCCTGAAATGATTCAGAAAAAGCCAAGTCAAGATATGAAAGACTCCTGTTTCTGAGGCTATCAGAGCTGTTACACTGTTTGCATCTCACATCTGGAATTAGAAAGTAGTGCTTGACTTAGAAAAAGAAGTTTTGGCCTGATTCCAATTAAGCGGAAGCCTTTGTGAGACTGTTTCTTCTTTTCTGAGGGCTAAAGAGACCCCAGAACACCCACATAACTGGGCCACCAACCACAGTAGGAAAGTTTTCCTTCTTACCAAAGCAAGAACCTTTGAAAAAAAAAAAACCAACTTTAACTATAAAAGCAAAATTAGTAGTTTTCATTTATTTTGCAGAACTATGGTATTTTATCCAATTTTAATTCACGAAGGGACACATCTGGATGTGTCTGCAAGTGCATCAGTCCATAGGCTCTGGGAAATGTCTGCCTGGTGTGTGTCCTTGCAATTCTCAGCATTCAGTTAGTACTGGGAGCAGTGGAATCTCCCTGGTCAGCAACAGATGCATTTTGCAATATGTTTGTTTCTCTACTGTTGTCTGTTAGAGAACTCCATGGATGGAAAATGTATATACAGCAATGGCTCTTCAGTAAGGATATCTGGGTATTTAGATTACATCCAGCAAGGACAAATTATTTGTGAGCAGTGGGGCAGCCATTTGCAGTGGGATATAATATATTGGTAAAAATCAGCTTCCTGGGAGCCAATGGAAACATATTTACTTTTCTTCTTCCCCAGTCATGTTCTCCTAGCTCTGCTCTCTGCTGATGAACAACCACCTATGCAAAGGAGATTGAAAAGGGGATTTACTTTGATTAGACCAAAGCCTTTCCTAGTATTTTCAGTCATAAGTATGGCAGCTTTAATAAGCAGGAAAAGAAGATAAATATGAGTCACAGACTGACAAGAAACTCAATTGGAAAAGAGTAGAAAGTCCTGTTGGAAGCCATGCTCTAAGTTCTGTCTGTTTCTAGCAGTCTGTGATAATCTGCTCAGTCCAAAGAAGGTAACTTTCTGCAAATCTCTGACAAATACCAACTGAAGGATTTCAAGGGGATAAAATTAAAGCTTTAATTGCTGGGACAGAATTGAATTTATATTCTACCCAGTTAAGGCTGGGAGAATTTCCCATCAGATTTTCTCTTTTTGTGACCTATTGGTTCACAGCCTTCAATGATCTCCTGCCAATCCTGAACCAAAAGGAAGAGAGGTTGTGAGCTGATCTTTCATACAGGGGAATAAAGCCAATTTTATAGGTCATAAATAGGTAGAGAAAGAGCTGACCACAGTTTGTTCTACAGTTTACTCAATGGAAGCTGTTGATTCATCACTTATTTAGGAAATACCTCTTACTCTATCACCTTATTACCCTGCTAGAATTCAAACTAAAGAAGAAAATGTATGCAACAGCCATGACAGACACTGACTTTATATAACTCCCTATGTCCTTCTTCGGCAGCGTCATGAAATATTGATAATAATAATTATTAATGTATGATTAATTATTAATAATGATAATCTGTAGATGAAAAACTAAATATGACCCAGCAATGTGCACTCACAGCCTAAAAAGCCGCCTGCAGTCTGAGCTGCATTAAGAATGCAGCAGGCTGAGGGAGGTGGTTCTGCCCTTCTGCTTCACTTTGGTGAGACCCCCCACCTGCAGTGCTGCATCCAGCTCTGGGGTTCCCAAGCCTAAAAATGATATGGACCTGTTAGAACAGGTCCAGAGGAGGGCCATAAAAATGTTCGGGGCCCTGGAGCGCCTTCCCTGTGAGGAGAGGCTGAGAGGTGGTGTTGTTTAGCCTAGAGAAGGCTCTGGGAAGACCCTGTAGCAGGATTATAGTACTTAAAGGAGGTCTACAGGAAAGCTGCTACTTTATCAGAACACAGTGGAGGAGGGATAATGTTTTTAAACTCAAAGAAGGTAGATTTAAATTGGATATTAGGAAGAAATTCTTAATCGTAAGGGTGGTGAGACACAGGAACAGGTCGCTCAGAGAATGCCCCACCCACGGAAGTCTTTAAGATCAGGCTGGGTGGGGCTCTCAGCAACCCGGTCTAGTGGAAGGCGTCCCTGCGTGTGGCAGGGGATTTGGAACTAGATGATCTTTAAGGTCCTTTCCAATCCAAACAGTTCTATGATAATTCTTTTCATTCATTTGGACGGGTAACCAGCAGCTCCAGCAAAGTCCTGCTGGCTGTTCAAGGCATTTAAAATTCATATGGAAGAAGTAGAGGAGGGATGTTTGGAAATAGCAGCTGTTTGAGCAAGGAGGCAAAGTTCTGGCTTTTAGGAGGGTGAATGGCAAAGCCAGTGTTGTTACCTGGGGCCAGCCAGTGGCAGAGCCCAGAGTAATGATCAGTCCAGATTCTCTCTTGTCTAATAAGATGAAAACTGCTGTTTGATGTTCAGATGTGATTCAGATAAGAGGTTGCAAAGACATAATTTAGCTAGAGTTTTATGAAGGAATAGTTATTGCTCATCACAAAAAGTTACATATGTGTGTTTTCAGCATAATTGTAGTGTATGTGTTAATAAGGTATAGAAGCAGATGCAGTACCCATGCATGCAGTAGCCAGAGTTAATATTTTTGTCTGTGATCCTTATATATTATTATGGAATGTGTGGGCAGGTTTTGTGACGATACAAAAGAGAGTACAAAAATGCCCTTTGGTACCTTTCCCCAAGAATGACATTTTGCTTGCTATTCACCTTATCCCTCCTGTGCTGGTCTGTAAGTTTGTCTATCTCTGCTATACATGAAGTGCTGGATGTAAAAGTATGCATCCTTTCTGGGAGCTGTTATATTTCATGTAACATGGAGATAATGGCCAAGGGCAAAAAGAAACTTGGGAAAGTCCCCAGAAAATATACTGCAGTTTCACAGATGTATTCCCTGTTGGATGCACTTTTGAGGATTACAGGGCCAAGAGGGAGTTGACCCATGCTGGAAAAGACTGGTATCAGGGCTTTTTGTGATGGGACTACAGGAAAGTCTGGTGTACTCCTAACATGATTTTTGTAGGATTTATATTCCTAATCCCAGAAATCTATGTGCTGCTTATCTTCCTGATCTGTCTCCCTCAAGTTTGGATCATGTGTTCCACAGACAGCTTTTCTCCTGAGTTAAACCCCCGAAGTATTTAATCTTGAGAAAAGATTGCTAGTTCAGTTTCAGTAAGGCTTAGTGCAGAACTCTGTCATTGAACGATATTTCATTATCTGTAGCAACAATAACTGAGAGGGGAAACCATTGTATAGGGACTAGAATTTGGTGAAATTATCTCTGCATCTGACCAAAGTATGACAAAAGACAGTGTGTTTAACAACATAATAAAAGTTGCACGTGCCTTTTTTTCTTCCAAGTGAAGGAAGAGGCACTGTGGTGTGTCTGAGGAGTTGCCCTCCATCCTCTTTGAAATCTGGTGAGGTATAAATACTACTTATTTGCTACACAAGCCACAGGCATCTTCTCTGGCCATTTCACACCCTTGAACCTGCTCACAAGAGTGGTGCCATTTTGTGGCCACAGGACTGTTGTTTACAGCATGAAAATGCAGTAGTTTTTGATTCTGTAGGAGAACAAAATTATGGTGGCGATGAATCCAGCAACTATGAAAGCAACTTCCACATCGTTCTTTAAGAAAAACTAGAAGAAAATGTATTTGTTCTGAATCAGTGAGCTTGAGCATTTAGTCAGGCTTTTAAGAGAAATGGTAAGACCAGATACTACTTGTTTTTTATCAGTGTTTAAGGAGAGATTTTTTTGCAAATAGCTAGTCCACTCCCCCATGATAGGTAGATAGATAGGTGGAAAGAAAATCATTGTGGAAAATATATTCTGCCACAGTAACATATAATTATGTGACAAAAAAATGTATCAGCCTGTGCTGCAGGCAAGACATTGTGTCTCATTAGTGTTTGGTGGACTTGATCACAAATAACATGTTTCAAAACTGTCAACTGCCTCTAATTTTTTTTCTGTACTTAGAGTCACATTCAAAATCAGCAGATTACTGGAAATAGGCTTCATCTGGCCACCCCTGTTTCTAATTATTTGCTTGTGTAATTAAAGGAACTTGTCCTTCTGCAGCTGCACTTTGAAGGACTAAGAGCAGACGGGCTGTTCTCCATAAGGGAGCAGTCATTTTTTACCCAGCTAATGATTCCAAAGTGTCCTGTGTGCTGTGTGTTATGATAACTGGCTTAATGCAGCTTCCAAAGACCAGTGCTGGCCATGCCAGGCACCTCTGAGATGCCTGGGCTGGAACACCAACCCAAGAGATCCCATTTGAGATCCAGTATTTTCCTCCCCTGGTTGAAACTGAATGCAACAAAGCCATTAACAACAGCAGACTCCCTCAGAGCTGTGGATCTGTGCCTTGATGCTGATACACTGCAGGATACACATGAAAAAGTGAGCAACCTGCAGCTGAGGGTGCAATCTCATTTTTTTCATCAGTATTGCTGAAATGGATGCAAGCTTCCATTGTTTAGTCCTTCTCTGAGTTCCCATCAGTTAAGGCAGTAGAGAGAAAACAGAGGTTTTTCTTCATATCTGCAGATATTTTGAGATATAATTGGTTTCATTCCATAATTTTTAGTACAGCCAATGCATATTGATTGATTTCTCATTGTTTCTATTTCCTTGAAAGACCAGTGTATGAATTTTGACATGCCATATAGTCAGACAGACAATAATAAAGCACACTACTTTGACCTTTTCAGTTGCCTGCACTTTAATTTACTGGCTATTCTCATTCCCTTCTGTTTATGGCCCCTCAATATAACTGGCAAGGAGAAAATAGACCAGACAGCTAGTCAAGATGCAGATTATTTAAAGGGGTAAAAACTGGCTTTATCATTCTGTTTAAAGTTTATGGTGGTTTTTGTGTCCTATTGGTCATTAAAGTCATGATAACCCATTCTTAGCTAGAGCAATACAAAGTGGCACAAGTTCAGCTTCATTTGTAATGGTTTATGGGCCAGCTTCCACTGGCAGTAGTGGGAGTGTAATCTGCATTAAGTTTTGTAGGAATCAATAGACTTTTTTTCCTCTTGGTTTTGTAAATGAGCCTGTATGATTTGTTTCAAAGTGGCTGTGTGGGCACTCATATGACAACTGCTCTGACTCCACACTGCTGGCTAGTGGAAAATCAGGGGGAAAATGATCCCATTACTCCTTTTCCCCCTACCAGTTTGATTCACAGCAGCTAACCCTGTTGCAGGCTGTGGCAGATTTCCTCCAGCACATGGTTGTGAAGATAGTGACTTGTCTGACAAATGCAGAGAGGTGAAAAGGGGTAACAGGCTGGCTGTGATCTTTCTCCATGCACCTGTTAAATACAAGCCACAGTTAAAACTGCATCATGAGATATTCACTGTGTTTGATTGTTATCAGCATCCCACAAAAATCCTGATCCTCCTTCAGTTTGGTGAAAGCCTAGAGGGAATTTTCACAGTGAGAATGGCAAAAGGAGGACAAAATACTCTGTTGAAAGACTTATTTGTGCTGGGATGTCTAAGAGTGGGTAATAGTGACAGCAGAGCCTTGATTTTTGAGGCAGAGCTTTGTGTATAGTATGATAGTTCCAGTTTTCTCATGGTTCTGAAAAGCTCTAAGTTGGAATCCATACAATAAAAAGCACAGGAGTGATGAAAAGGTAAAAAAGGAAAAGAAAAAAAAAAGAAAAGCAGCTTCTCTGGTCATTTGGTTTGTTGCATTTGCTTTTCATCTAATCATTTTTATTTCAGGCTTGCTATTATGCCTTTTTTTAATTTTTATGTCTCTGTAGGGTTGCAATAAATTATACAACCTGGGAGGATTAGGAAGGGTAGCCAAAGCTCAATTACATTCTGCTGCTCATTGCGTAGATTTGTACATTGTTAAAGCAGAAGGGACTGGCATGATCTTCTACACTGAGTAGAATGCATTAACTTTTACCCACTGAGTCCTGCTCCAAATCTAACAACCTGGGGCTGAACTAACTCAGGGTTCTTAGGGTATGTATGCAGTCTTGATTTTGAGCACTGAAGGATTTACAAAGATCTAGAAAAATCTGGGGAGACGGAGACTACCATCCTCTGCATATTCTCAGAGAACATCCTCCAAGACCTCTGGACAATCTGCCGGTTATAAACTCACTTTAAAGAAAAAGCAAATGGAAACACATATCTCTTCTTTTTCATTATGACTCTCATTATTCTGAGTTCAAATTACAGCCTGCAGAGGTAGGAATGATGTGTCTGATAAAATGAAGAATCTTAGAAGCACTAGAAATGTTCTTTATGCTTGGATAAATTAAGACAGCAGTGAACTACTAACCCTTCGCCTTCAATTTTAGAAAACAGAGAAGAAACCAAGAGGAAATCCTACCTCGTGAGTGTGTAGAGCCTAGCATCACTTGACTGTGCTCCCAGGGTGGTGTGGCTCAGGCATCACTGTCTGGCAGTGCTGACTGCACAGACATTGCTTCACTCAGAGAAAATCAATGGGATTCACTGTGGAGTGAAGCGTTACCAGCCAGGTAAAAATGTCAGAAAGAAAGGATGCAGTTCTTTGGCAGAGCTGGCTGAAAATTTTCCATCCTAGTGCTTTTCTACTGAAAACTGTGGGTTTTATAAAAGCCTTTGTTCTCCTCAAGCCAAAGTCATTGTGTAGAATTTGAATGTGTTGTTTTCGTTTCAGCTTTGAAACATTCTGATTTTATTTGGGGCAAGACAAAATGAAGGTCTGAGTTAAAGTCAAAACTCAGCAAAAAAACTTGAACAAATTCAAGCACAAGACATATTTCTATAGAAAGAGATAAATCTGACTTCCAATTATGTTTGTTTAATTTTTTTATCTGTTAGTTCTAGCTTTCTCTAAAATATATCAGCATTTTGTGGGTATTTCTAAAGAACTGGGCCACAAAAAAAAAAAAACCAAGAGAGAATTCAGACTATGAGTTGGTTTTGAAACGTTTGATTACTAGAGAAAGAGGCAGCTCAGGATATGGTTTTACAGGTATAACCATTTGTCCCAGTTTTCTCCAGTGACATAAATTAGCTCAGCTCTTTTGCAGTCATGGGATCAAACTCCTAGCTGATATGAATCAAAGCACCTCTATTGCTAATAGCCAAATTTATGTCTGGAATAAAAAGACACAGTTCCCTTCATGAAGTCAGGTGGACCACATCTGCAGGGGTATAAACTTCAATTCATGAAGCTACCTGATGCAGATGAGTGGAAGATTTGACCTATTTGAGGTTTTATTGAACTGTGTGAATCATTGCTGAGTTGTCAGCACAGAGTTCAGCAACTGAGAAGCTTTGAGCAGGGTAGCTTGGTCAGACATTGTCAAAATTAATCCTTGGAGGTGTTTACTCTGTTAATGCTGTTTTACATAGAAGAGCTGAAAAGGGATGAGATTGGAACCGTATTTGCTGATAATGCAAATTATGGTAATAATAGTATGAGGATACAGGAAATTACCTTGTATCTATACATTCTCTACTGGGAACTTTTAATTTTCTATCCTAATTTTTTTCTCTTGGATGACTTTTATTCTTGCACCAAGTGATCCACAGACACTGTCATGTGTGTGGGATGGAAGGACAGAAAGGGATTATTTTCTCACCCCAACTCCTGACTCCCTCATTGTCCTGTTCAAAGAGGACTTCATAATTCTCACTGGCATAGCATGTCCAGAGAGCCCCTCTGAAAAGATTTCTCAGCAGATAGTTCTGTAGCACCTCAGTGGGTACCCGTATATTCCCTTAACACCTCTAAAAGCATACATTTAAGACAGTTTTAATTCTCAGCTGCTGAGTCCTTCCACCTTCCCCTGCATGCACAGACCCTTCTGAATTTCAGCCACTACTGCCACTGAGACAGGATAAGGTTATATCTTACTACCTGTAGCAAATAACAGCAGATGCCAGAAACTGTCAGAAACTGAGCAGCAAAACCCAGGTTCAGAGAGCCCACTGAGAGCCTGAAGGACTGATGTTGGGTGCTTTTGTTTGCCTGAGCTCATGTTTCAGACACACAGTTGAGTTGTGATGTGTTTAGAAAGTTTGCATTTCACTTCCTATCAAATTGATGCAATTTAATTTATTAATTTAATTTTTTCACTCATTTTAACAAAGTTTTTTAGCCTTTCTGTTCCAGTATCCAGCTAAATTTGTAGCTTTTTGGTCTGTAGTTTTAAGCATTAATTCAGGTGTTTGCCTTATATGTTGTCTTGACTTGCAATGCAAGGAAATATAACAACATTAGGAGATCCCTTGTCAGAAGCTGGCTCCTATTTTCATTGGCAAAGCTCAGAGAAGGTAAACTTTCTGGGAAAGATTATAGATGGTTGTCTGTTCGATGTATCATTTTACAATTCTCAGCCTGTGATTGTCGTAGAAAAAAAAAAGGAAATAATTCAATGCAAGATGGTGAAGTTTATAGAATCGGAAGTGCTGCTTAGAATATTTCTTGACTGTTATGACAGTCTTTCTCCTATGCACATTAAATTTCTTGCAAGTCTCTCCCAAATGACTCCTGCACAATATAATCATGAACAAAAAGGATTTAAAAAACCCTACTATGAGGACATCTGTTTTTCCAAAGTTATTTCTGCTTTTCTGACTTCTGCTATGAGTAGGTGAGTTCGTTTAGGTACATTTCTGGAAAGTGTTTGGCTTACCCCTGCTTGAAGAATGTGAATCCTATCTCCTGTATAGTGGCTCTCCAACTGGGCTGTGCATTTTCTGGGATGGCAGACTCCTGTCCTCTGAAGTCCTTGGAGAATTTCTCTGGAGGCAGTTAGTTGCTAAGATATACCAGTGCTGTTTGGTTTCAATTTGGTGCATTCTTTTAATGTTCCAGATAATTTGGATTTAAGAATAAAAGTGCATATTCACTTAAGGGTGTTTCAAATAGGAATGAAATTAAGGATATACTTAATGAAGGGTCTGCTTGGCTGCTTCTACCTTCTCCTTGGGTTAAATTTAAGTTTCTATTAATACAAGATGCAACTTTACTACCCACAAAAAATGTGATCGTGTTGCTGCTTTTGCAGTGTAATTTTTTTTTAACTTTCCTAATTACACGGTTTCATAAACTGGGATTATAAGAAAGAATGTTTACTATCAAAACTTGTAATAAAATTAGAGGTGTCTGGTCAACTACGTAATCCATGTTGCTTTTCTATAACCTCTTGCTGTAAAGTCACCAAGGCAGATAAGTAGGGTGATGAGGTAAAATGAATGTTCTGCTATATTAATATAGCTTGAGATGAATCTTTCCCGATTCATGAGAAGTTTTTTAGTGTAAATGCAAAGCAAATTTATTTTACCAGCAAAGTTCAAAAAATAATAATAAAAAAATTACTTCTTCCCACTCAGCTGCCATCAGTAGATGTGTTTGCCTCACCTAGAATGCTATACGATATTCCAAATTTATTGTGACTGTAAACAACAATTCTGCTTGCTTTATGGCTTTCCTGGGCTCCAACAGTAAAACACAATATCTCTATCTGGTTGGAATTATGTGTTATAACAGTTTTATGGTGGGGGGAGTAAAGCTCTGATAAAGATAAAATAGAGTTTTGCTTTTTTGTGTGACCTTGTCATTTGAAAAAACATTGCACTTTAACGAGATATAATTTAAAAGACCTCTGGGAGCAAATTGAGTTTACTGAGATATTTCTGAGAGTAATTACTTACTGTGAGTTGTCAGTGCACTCTGTTACAGTTCCTTTCCTAGCAAATGTAGATATCTGGGACTGTGTAGAATGGATTAAAGCTCCTACCATTAATGTTTGATGGGAGACAGTAGTGAAAAAGATGGATGCTTATATAACTGACATTTCCAGCATTTATGGCCATAGACTAAAATGCCAGGCGCATAATTTCAAGTAAAATGGCAGCCCCAACTCAATAATATTTAATGATGTAGTAGACCTTGGCTGGGAGAATAGCTAACGGAAGTCATTGCACTGCATTTATTGAATTGTTGAAATGAGTTGAATAATAATTGTGTTTTGCAGAAGTTTTGTTTTAGAAATTTATTTTTGTGATCTGGTACTCCAAAAATAAATTATTTCTCATTCCAGTCAACACAAAATATAGAAAAGATTTTGAACTAGCTAACTTGATGGGTAGATTTTTACGCTGACTTTGTCCAGTGTTTACAGCACAGAAATACATTCAATAGTTCAGACATGGTTTGGAAGATTGGGTGAGATTGATTGGACAAGCTAGTGAAAGACAAAATTGCCTTCCAGAAGAACCTCCTTTTAGCGTTTGACTGTTTAAAAAGTTGGGCCTTTTTGTCTATTATCACACGTCTAGGAATGTTCAGATTTAGATGCTGTGGAGCATGTTACAGCACAGAGATACTTGTGTGCCAGGACTGTGATGCCACTGATGATGTCAGCAAACAGAATGTTAACATCTTCTGTACCATTGTGCTAATATTTTAGCCTTGAGTAAGCAGAAAGGGCTTGAAGCGATGGAGGATCTCAAATTGGTAGAGGTCTGTAGGAATTTTGTTACCAGGTGTGAAGCCACAGAGTCTCTCATGGCCGTTTCCCAGGCAGTGCTTCTCCCTGTGGAGGGCACAGAACAAAGGTGGAGTTGAAGAAGTGTGCATGACCTGCTGTTTCCAGACAGAGCCAGAGGATTGTGCAGGCTTTCCAGAAGTTTAGGAATTAAAAATGGACAGTATATGTATTCAGGTTCAATGACAACAAAAAAACCCTCAAATTCTTTCTTTTTGAAAGAGAGTTTTCAAAGCATTTTTTCTCTTCAAAAATCAAAATATCTCGAGTATTCTGAGTATTCTACTTATAAAAAAAAAAAGGAAAATTTGGGATTGGGAAGAACTAAAAGAGATTCATTTTTCCAATGCTATGACAGGGTCTGGAATTTTTCAGGTCAAACCAAAATCAGACACAGTAGGTAAAGAAACAGGACACTGATTTGGCGTATACACCTCTTCATCAGTATGGATCAGCTTCTTTTAGTTGTATATGGAAGAGTCATCCAGACACCTCTTTAGCTTTAACACTTCAGGAGGTGCAGCAATTGAGGACATGAGGTAAGTGGAGGGGTAGAAATTCCCTAATCAGCCCCCTTCTTTTGACTGCATCCTTAACATACCTGTGCAGCCTGCCTTCCACCTCAGTGTCCTGCACCCTTGAGGACTCTTTTCAAATGAATTCAATCTCCTCAGTCACCAGCAGTAGTGGGAGATAGAATATCCCATTTGACAGGGCTTCAACATGGGCTTTACTTTTCTTTTTTTGGGCCTTGAGGAACCATTTTAATTCTGCTCACCACTGACCAAGCTTCCCACACCCCCCCCCCCCCCCCACCCCGCTTTTTTATTTTTTTGCACATAAATTTGTCAAAGCTGCATTACTGTCAGTGGGCCATGATATAGCTCTTAGCAGTACTTAGTAAGTCTTTCTGTTCTGT
This sequence comes from Pardalotus punctatus, assembly GCA_013400915.1. NCBI lineage: Eukaryota > Metazoa > Chordata > Aves > Passeriformes > Pardalotidae > Pardalotus > Pardalotus punctatus. Next base: position 440,527 of record VZTX01020713.1, on the reverse strand, counting down.
CAGAAGTAAAACTGAGCCAGGAAATAGCCACACTCCACATCCGAGAAGTGTAGACCAGGTTAACACAAAACGTATGGAGACTTGAGCTGATCTTAACTGCAGAATGTCTTAAAATAGTTGAAGCGTGGGAGGAATGGAAAGGCTGTTGTTAATAGATCTCATAGGTAGGGTTGCTATAAACCCCCAAGAAACAGAGTGGTGGAAAGTTTCCAGATACTAGAGAAGTTTTAGGAGGCATTTCAAGAGCAATGATTAAGTACTTATTTTAGCCTTGCTTGTTTGGTACTGAAAGAATCTGTTTGACAATCTGAGAAGTTTTCTGAGCTGGTAAAATTCCTGGGGTAGAATAAATGGCAGTCATAAGTATAAGTTCCTATAAATGGCAAAATTTCCTCTCACTTCAACAGGAATAGGACATTCCCGTAGTATCAATTTCTGAAAATTTAAACTAAACTTCTCTTGTTTCAGAACTGCCTAAAAAAACCCCAAAGGAGTTGGAAATTCCCCCCTGGAGAGTGTCAGCAGGCACCCAGAATACATCTCCAGGGTCACTTAATTCTCTGGATCCTACCCAACTGCTATTGAAGTTAATTGAAAAGGCTCCCATTGACTTGAAGAGGTTTTGGATCCAACTCAAACAGCTCTTAGTGGCAGCAGACTACAAGAAGGAACCCCACTGTGCAATTCCAGCCATCTGCCTATGGGTAAGCATTTATTGATACAAGTGTATTTGCTTGGGATAAGTCATGAGGCACTTTGCTCCCAATTAGGCAGTATTTCAGAATGAAGGAGAGCTCCCCCTCTCATCTGAGGTCATTGTTATCAGACGTCCGTTCTGAGCTGCTGAGCTATACAGTAGCAATTGAAGTTTACCCACAGCAATATCCCAAGTTCCTGCTCTATTCTGTGCTTGTAAAAAGGTCAGCTAGTGCTGTGTTAAGCTGATCTTCAGATCCCTGTGTATCTACTTGCATTAGACAAGACAAAATCTCATCCTTTCCATCTCAAACCCATGCTCAGCGATATCGTTCTCATTATCAATATAAGTTTAGATAAGAGAATTGTTGGAAAACAAAGCTGGGTGTAATATATAAGGCTTTCTTAATTAGCACACACAGCTGTGTGTTGCCCTTTTAATCTAAAACTGGTAAAGAAGGAGCATGATGTGTGTGGAAAGCATATTTGAAGGATGGTTGTCTCCAGTAGTATTGCAACATACCAGAGAATCAAATGAGTTTCGATGTAAAACACAGCCAGAGACTGTGTAAATTGCCCCAGCTGATTAGGAAACAGGGAAGCTGTTAACATCCTGGAATGATGCGTGTAACAAAATTGCTCAATGGTCTAGCTTTGGAGGAGAGCAACTGATCAGCCTCATCGCGTGCCAGGCCTCAGTGGTGTCCTGTACATACTTTAATCATCAATTACTGTAAAGCTGGGGCAACCCACTAACAACTTAATTATTGTCTGGAGCTTCAGGCCATAGGTGGCTCCTCTAGGCTATGTTGCACAGAAAATCGAATCAGCCAGTGTGCAGGCTGGAAGGGACTGTGCTGCAGCCTCTGTCTCAGAGTGTAGGCACTACTTGAGCTTCTGCTGAAAGCGTCTCAAAGTCTTACTCTGTCAGACTCTGTGCACATAAAGAAGAGACATTCCCTAGTCAGGGAACCCATAGCATAAGTTGAAAATGACAGGCAGCAATATATTTTATAGGCTTGGGGCAGTTGAGTGCTACCAGAGGAGGCAGATGTAGCAGCAGAAGGCACTTCTGGTTATGAAAGTAATTTTTTTCCAGGACAATGAGTATGAGAGAAGAATAAATTTTGCACCATGACAAAAATCAGAGCAGGAAACTCAAAATGGAGTCTAGCCCAAATTCACAGAGTCTCTCAAGACTTTTATTTTATTTCAGTCACTTTAGTCAAGCCCTTGGGCTTTTCTCTAACCAAGTGTTTGTCTGCCTTCAGACAAAAGAATCTGCTACTAATCGTATTTCTGTTCTGGGCTAGATTGTGTCCTTGATAGGAATTTCCAATGTGGATAATACAGCACTTTTGTTGCTTGTGGGTTTTTGCTTATATTCTTTAGAAAATATTCAATGCCCCTGGTTTTGTCCAACAAACATTTTAGTAAACATGCCTCTAAGCAAGAAAGAAATTTCTCTGCTGGAGAGACCCTTTAGTTCATCTCTGAAAAATGGCTGTGCTCAAGAAGCCTGCAATATGATAGTTTAAATTTTACTCTGGACAGCAGTTGCCATACAGTGCCAGGGCTCATGGAATCATGGAATGGTTTGGATTGGATGTGACCTTAAAGACCATTTAGTTCCAACCCCCCGTCATGGGCAAGGATACCACCCCCTAGATCAGGGCCCCATCCAACCTGGCCTTGAACACTTCCAGTGATGGGGCATCCACACCTTCTCTGGGCAACCTGTTCAGTGCCTCACCACACTCTAAGTAATGAATTTCTTTCTAACATCTAAACTGAATATCTCCTTTAATTTACAACCATTTCCTTTTCACTCTCTGCCCATGTAAAAACTTGGTTTCCCTCTCATTTATAAGGCTCCTTCAGGTACTGGAAGGGTGCTTTAAGGTCTCACAAGAGCCTTCTCTTCTGCAAGCTGAACAATGGCATTTCTCTCAGCTTGTCTTCATTGCAGAGGATGCTCCAGCCCTCTGATTTTCTTCATGGCTTCCTCTGGGCTTGCTTCAGCATATTCCTGTCTTTCTGGTACTGGGGACCCCCAGGCCTGGATGCAGTACTCCAGATGGGGGTCTTACAATACTGGAGCAGAGGGGCAGAATCACCTCCCTCAACCTTCTCAAGATTGTCCAAATGCCTCTGGCTGGCACCCCTTCCTCCTGTTGTGTAAACTGCACTGCTTAGCTTTGTGTCACCTGCAGATTTGCTACGGTTGCACTCAATCTCACTGTCTCTGTCACTGATAAAGGTATTAGACAGCACCAGTACAATGACAGAGCAATGTGGGACACCACTTGTCACCAGCCTCCACCTGGACATCAAGCTGTTGACCACGAATCTCTGGTTTTATCCACCTGGCCAATTCCTTATCCACTGAATAACCCACCCTTCAGACATATGGCTCTCCAATTTGAAGTAAGGGTATCATGTGAGACCATGAAAAAAGCCTTATAAAAATCTGGGTAGATGACATCACAGTCTTAACCCTGCTAATGAGCTCATCCTCATTGATGAGCACCAGGTCCAGTAATGCTTATCTGGTTGGTTTGTCCAATACCTGGAGAAGGAATTTGTCCTCAACACCCTCTAGAAGTTTCCTGGACTGCTCACAGCTAGCTGTATTGCTCTTCCAGCAGATATCTGGGTAGTTACACCTTAGCATCTATATTAGACAGGGATCTGCGCATCCTGAAGTCTCATGGTAGTCTCCATGTGTGCCAAATAGCAAGTTGTTTTGTAGAGAATTGTAGTAAACTGCAGAAAACTAAGAGTTAATGGCCAACAAATCTGAGTTACTAAATTTCCCTTCAAGATAATAGATTGGAGTAGCTTGCCCATTGTGGTAAAATGCCCAGTTAATCTGAAAGCCAAACAGATGGGAAATTTTGAGAAGGTAGGAGAAAAAGGAGATAATAGAAGCTGCAGTTACATACACAAGATCTGGTTTGAAATAACAACTCTAAATGGAAATTATTTGCAGGATATTGCCCATATGCTTCCCGAAACCTGTGTCCAGGCCGCAGTGTTTTCAATTACTTCCCCAAATGCTGTCACATCTTTTGTAGCACTGCATCTGAAGGGGGTTTTGAACATGAAGCTGGGCCAGCAACAAGATTAATTTCAATATTAAAATCTGATGATTTTTCACAAAGGTGTGCAGCAGCACCAGACCAGCACAGCTGCTGATCTCCCCATGGCCAGGCTGCAGGAGCAGGTTTACTGTCCATTCCTAGCTGGGGACTCATAGCAGCCCACAGCAGCCTTGCCAGGGACATTGGCAATGCACACGCACCTGAGCTCCTGGTGATAGAAGAAACATCAAATTCTCACCTTCAGAGCCATGTCTGGTCTCTTCATCCCAGTCATGTCTCCTTCCTGCAGCTCAAGTGACTCCATACTCCCTACTCCATACTCATCAGCCAGCTGATTACAAGATACCAAGGTTTTAGCAGGTTATTTAAATTTAGATTCAGTAACTGCTTTGACAGATGCTTTTGAACATCTTGGCATTAAGGATATAAAGCCCTCTCCTTGTAACCTATTTCTAGCATTATAAGGACTTGTTTGGCTGTCCTTCCATCCTTAAAATCTCTTGGATCTCATCTTCCACCCCTGTGTTTACTTGTGGGGTTTTTTCCCTTTTATATCCATTCTTCCCACTGATGGAAGCAAAGGGAAATACTGCTTTTGTGTGGACCCCCTCTCAAACACTGTGGGTATACAGAAACATCAAAGCAGCTTGAGAAGAACAGGGTTTTCTCATATTGAGGAAAAGCGAGGATGTGGCAGACCCATCTTTTGCTCTCTGTTGAAATTCCTGTGTAACAGTCATTCTTCTGTTTCTTCACTTGTGAATGGTGGGCAATGTCATTAACATCACAATTCTGAGTGGTTGGATAGTAAAAAAAAAAAAAGAATCAAAATAAAAAAATCAAATGCAGGGTTAAAAAACCGAAACACCCAAAGCAAAGGATACTGGGGAAAAATCCAGCGCTAACTGCATACTCAATAATGGCTCATCAGCTACGGGCTAGTCTTTCAACAGGGAGATGTTGGGGTTGAAACAGACAGTGCTATCTCAACACTGACTTGATGACTGGTAGCAGTACTGAAAGTGGATGTAAGGTCAGGAATTATGAAGGAATAGAAAACAAGGTAGAAGTCATTATTACTGCACTGTAGATTCATGATTCTCACCTCTTGAACACTGTATTTCTGGCAACCTTACATTTGAGGAACATTACTGGAAAAATTTCCAAAGGATATATTTTGACAATCCACACTTTAGGAGAGGAATATCTACACATATCAAGGATGATCAAAATATGGAAGACCATCAGCCCAGGGAGTGGTCAAGCAGTTTAGGATTTTTTAAGTTGGAAAAGCAATAGCTGGAGAACTGTGAAATGAGTTTTTGGCAGAGAAAAATTGTTCTATGATTCTTCCAGGCCTTTAAGTATTAGAGTGAGGAAAAACTATCACACAAATGCTTAAAGGAATTCAAGGAAGTATTTTTTTGCAAACCACATAGTTCAGCCATGGAAACTCTTGATGTAAAATGCTTTAACCACTGAAAGTTTACAAACATTCAAAAAACCCCAACCAAACCCCAAAACAATCTACTGGGAAAAATCCACACTACAGATATGAAAAGCTAACTGTTCAAACAAAGGCAACACTTCTTCATCTGGGGTCTCCAGAGTTTCAAGTGCTTGTGTAGGGAGGGAGTGTTATTCAAGTCAGTACCTCCTAGTTGAATTTCATGCGAACCCTTTATTTTGTCCTTACTCAGGTCTCTAAAACAGCTTTTTCTTCTCTCTTTCAGCATCATGTGGAGATGGTTAAACTTGTCTTTTCTCTCTGTGAAGGTCTGTGTGAGGACTATCTCACAGAGAAAAACTGTGACCTTCTGTTTGCAGGGTGGATGGCAACTTCTTTACTTTGTGAAGAACCTTCTCTTGAAACCTTGTCCTACAGTTCACAACATGTGAAACTGATCATCTCTGAAGGAGTTATTGTGGGCTTTTTCCCCTGTGGTTGCACCTTTGAAAGAAAAGTTGAGAAGAAAAATACAAGAGATCACAAAACATGTATTTCTTACAGTGTGATTCAACAGGAAACAGGAAGGCAAGAAATGAAAGTAAAATAGCAATCTCTGGAGAAGGGGCTGAGGAGAGGAGGCAGAAAAGAAGCCTCCTGTCTTGCAGGGAGGCCAGAATCTCTTGTTTAATGATCTTATTATAAGCTTAAAAGGTGAACTGTGAAATTAGAAGTAACAACTGCCCAAGGGCTCTTTGCAAGCTAAACAAACCCAGCCCATCTCATGGAACTTGGCACCAAATGGAGGCTATTTGGGATTGGGGAAATTACAGATCACTCATTGGCAGTAGTGGCCAGTCTCCACCAAGTAGATTAACGCTTTATTCCCTCTTCTTTCTCAGATGAGTTTTGCTAGGTACTTCCTAGTTGAAATGTTGTATAATCAGCTTTTCTTCAGGCTAAACAACCCCAGCTCCCTCAGCTGTTCTTCATAACACTTGTGTTCTAGACCCTTCACCAGCTTTCTCGCCCTTCTTTGGACAAACCCCAGCTCCGTGCAGCACTATCTGCCCCTGTTGTTTTAGGTCTAGACAAGGTACTCCTGTGGGTCCATGGGGAGTTCTGAAGAAGTTGTTCTGTTATCTGCTCCTTACCTTTCCTTTCTCATCCTTTCAGGAAGGATGCGTGCCCTCACAGTCGTGGTGTCTCCCAAATCTGTGCAAGACTTCTGAACTGCTTCAGTGCTGAGGAAATTTAAATGAAATCTGTGTTACTCTGAATTAAAACAAATTGGGAGCACTTGCATGAGCCACCAGGTATGTCAGCTGTGATGTGTCACTTCCAGTCAGAGAGGTGAGAACTTAAACCACTCTGGTGAGGTCTGCCAGAGAACATTTGCTCAGCCGTTTTTCCTATATACCTGTGCCATGTATGGCAGACCTCTCAGCTGATGCTGGAACAGGCTTCAGCTTTCACAGCTTTAACACTATACACTCAGCCACAGATCTCCAATGACAGCCTTTGTGGGAGCCTCTAGCTAAGTCTTTTCAAACCTGCTTGTGGTCTTTCTATGGCAAAATTCATATTTGTCCTGCTTCCTATTTGGAAGCAGGCTGAGGGGAGAAACAGTCAGGGAGCTGCCTAGCAGTATGGCAAGCTTTGAGAAATGCCATCCACTGTAGTAGCTCAAAGAGGGGGAGCTGACAAACCCCAAACCTGAAATTTGTTAATGATGCTAAATGCATCTAAAAGTTGCGGAAGTTCAGAGCTGGGTTCTTTCGAATAGAGAGTGCTGGGGTTGTGGTGCAGCCATGAGGTGTCAGAGCTGTCCTGAAATGTTTTTTGCCTGGAGAACTAGTAGCAAAGCAGCATAGAGCTTGGTCCAGGCTGGTTCTCCCCTCTTCAGGTCAGAGCAGTGGGGAAGGCTGAACTTCTTGGGTTCATTTCCTTTAACAAAAATGCAAATTTCAGGGAGCAGCACTGGGTGACAGGCAAGACAGCGCTAGCAGGTGGCTTCTTGGCTGTAGAGGCAAAACTGGATTTTGCTGCTCCCTAGAAGAGGGGTGATGGCAGGATAACAGGCATTTTTCTCTGCAAGAACTCAAAGCCCTGTCTTGTGTAATTGTTTGAGGAGAGCTGATTCGCTTTACGCCTGCAGCCTGTGCTCAAGCTAAAGGCCCATGAAGGGCAGAAGGGATCCCTTCTGCAGCTTCCCTCGGTGCTTTCTCGCTTTAAAAACTCAAACACACAGGGATTACTGTGCCATTTGAAGTCATCTACTGAAATCAGATGTTAAAGAAAAGTTGAAATTCAGTGATGACAGCAGAAGATTGGGATTGAGATTCCAGATGTTTTCCTTAAATTCCTGGTGTTCACTTACTGTTCAAACCTCAGAGAAGTCTTACGCAACTTGTTCATGTTGTCAGGCATGCATGCTATTTCTTCAAATATTGTATTTTCAGTGTCTGTGATATTTATCTTTTTTCCAACACTGGAGCTTTCTTTTTTTTTTTTTTTTTTCCCCTACACAATTATCTTTGTACCTCCCTAAGTTATAGTTCATATTGTTTAAAAAGTGACTGAGACAGCAAAGATTAGCAGCTGAGTATTCTGTGCAACATACAGCTTTCAGAAGCCATACACCCACAAACACCCACTAAGCTGTCTCCATCCTCCTCTGTGAGAGAAAGAAATCGCTGCTGAGAAGTGATGAGAAGAGATCCTTGCAAAGAGACAAGGCTCAGTAAAATGTAGCAGGACAGATATGGGAGTGTGCTCATGGCTTCTCATTAGTGGAGGAATCTGCACAGCACATCACAGCACACACGCGCTCATGTGACAGCTCCTGTACCTCCATGCTGTAATACAGTCAAGCTGGGAGGACACAAAAGCAAAAAATTTTGCTTTATTCTCCTAATATTTTTTTCAGCAGGTTTTAACTTACAGAGTCTCTCACAATATACTGACAACTGCTTTCAAAGATGAAATTTTAAGTGAAATCAAATTGCTTTGTGAGAGAAGGTTTTGTGGCTACATTTTCATGTCAGAATTTTTAAAATCCAAAGCCAAAAAGCATTTCTTTTTATGTTAGCTATTTTAATGAAAAAAAACCAAAAAACCAACAAAAAACCACCCACTAACAAACCCAACCCTGGTGTCTGTTTTCTACAGAAAGCAGTAAATATTTAGTTTGATCTAGTTTTGTGGTTTGTTTTTGTTTGATTTTTTTTCTGGGGTTCAGCAGTGATTTATTCAGTTACAGGAAAGCATAACGCTGCTGTTATTTACAGAAAAGTGAAACAAATGTTTGTAGTAGAATCATAGATTTTTGTTTTCAGAAATGTGTCCAGTAAATACTATAAAGCATCGATACATACATCAAAGCAAGAAAATAATACAGGCTTTTACGGACTGTATGGAACAGATGCTAAATATGCTTGAAGAGGGTTTTACACAGTATACATTTGACCTTAGAAAATGCATAAATAAAAATGCAATAAAAAAACCTAGGAAGAATAATGCATTTACATCTTGTCTGCTCTTTTACCATGGTTCTTTATCGGAAAAAATTGTGTGTTTATCAGAGATTACAATTTCCAATTACTTCCTTGGTACAAAGGACCAGTAATACTATTCTTTAAAAGAATTGTTATTTTCTCAGTTAAATCCATAGGAATTTTACCTTTGCAAGACACATAAGCCAATAGTCAGTTATACTTGTGTCTGCACAAGCTGTGTATCATGGCTACTGAAATGAGGAAAATGTAGGCTGAGTGAACTGCACTATATTTCTCTTAAAATTGGTAAGATTGACCTCAAGTGGTAAACTTGTCCCTGTATTGCATGATTTAAAATGTGGGATTTCTTTACCACATCTATGTACTTTGTTCAGGGGTAGGAACATGGATTTTTTTGTATGTGTAAATATTAATCTATTAATAGGCCCTGTAATGCTATTTTCCCACAAAGTACAGGTATAGCCAAATGTAAAGGTGCAAAAGTCTTGGACTAATAAGAAATCATGTCAAAATTAGGGTCTCCGTTGATTTTGGTTTTTTGTATTTGATTTGATTGTGTCCTTTCTGTGAAACAGAGTTTTGAAAGGTCTCAGCCCACTGAAGTCAAGGAATTAGTTGCCACTTACTTTTTCTGACGGGTAAAGGATGCCCCTGTGGTCCAAAGGGCTTCAGCCTGGAAATTACTACTCAATCAGACTCTTGCCTGGAGAAATGCACTAATCAAAAAGTACCTGGAGCTCTGTCTACTAATGCCTCTCTCTGAGTACCAAGTCAGAAAGCACTACTGGTTTTCTTTATTAAAACTTGCCTCAGATCAGGAGGTGACAACTCTGCTGTCAGAAAGCCAAGAAGCATTGATGCCATACACATTTATCTTTCTACAAATGGAAGAAATTACAGTGGAGTCATGTTTTCCCATTTATAGGTGGATATCAAGGTTTACAAAGCACATCAGAGAGTAAATGTGATGTATCATAGTTGTAGAATTGAAGGTTAGTCAAGGCTGGTGAGACATGACTTGGGTGGGAAGAAAGGAGCAAACACATTCCCAAGCAGAAAAAGAACCTCAGCATCATGCCTTGAAAACAGATTGCCAGTGTCCTTTGAGTGTGTGTCTCAGGGACCATTAAATGGGATTCCAGGCTCATATAATAAAAAAAAAAAAAAAGAAGAAAAAAAGCAAACCCTTACGATATTTTCATGCTCTAACTCAAATATTTTCCTCCTCACTGTTTTATATTTTCATTTGAGGGGAAATTTTAATCTGGTTTCTAACACCCTTCTGCAAGATGAAAAACAAAACTAAAACAAAAGAAAAAAAAAACTCAACCCAAAAAAAAACCAACCCACAACAAAATAAGCAACCTAGACAAAAAAAAAAAAACTCCCCAAAAATCACTATGTCTCAAAAAAAAAAAAAATAAAGCATTTCACTTTGTTTTCTCTTGAGGCTACTATTTACATTCTGTACCTGGATTCCATGCCCTGGATTTTAACACAGAAATGTCCTGCCATTCCTTTTCTCACTGCTGGAATTTAACCATTACACATTCAGAAACACCACTGAGCTATTAGCTGTGAGACTGGGATCCCTGATCTATGGCTGCACAGTTGTGGGGATAATTTAGCCAGCTGAGGTCTGTGTCTGTGAGAAAAAGGAAATTAGAGATCTGGCAGTTGATCTGCGAAATCCAGAAAAAGCGAGGGTGGGAAATTCTCAAAGAAATAAATATTCAGATGTTTTTTATCTCACTTCTCTGTGACATATATGTTTTGCCAAAGCCCGTATTGAACTATGTTGTTTTGAATAAGACTTATGAAATATTTGCAAAGAAGAAAATTTCAAGGATATTTCCAAATGAGTAACCATTTCAAAAGGAAAAATTCAGATGTTTCATCACAGATTCTTAGACAGATTCAGAGCAAGCATTCTAGTTCAGGGTAAAGATTTGTGACATGCTTGCTGATACTGTGAAATCTGTAGCATTGTGGTGGAAAAAACCTCTTTGCTTGGCCTGTCTGGAAAGAGAAGTATTCTGATTTCTTGTCACTAGTCATAGGAACATTTTATTTTCTTCACAATGTCATGTCTGCTAATGATATAGGCACAGAGCTCTCAGTGGGTTTTTTCTTCATAAAGTATTTCTGTAACTTCTGCACACAGTTTGATTTAGACAGGAGCATCCCAAAATCTTACCAAATTTGTAGGTCAGTACTAGACTAATTTATTATTAGTTAGCAATTAATGCTGGGAACTTTCCTGCCAGAGGCAATCAGAGCCATACACTGGTGCAACTGTAGTCTCACTAGGTCCCAAACTGGGATGTGGCCAGTCATAGCAGCACATTTTTCGGTCCCCATTAATGTACACATCTATAGAAATGAAGCTTCTGTTAATACGTGTGTTCCCCTCAGGCGTGAGATGTGAATGTGTTTGAGGAGTGGGGGTGTAGGGATATATCTTCTGCAAACAAGTAATTTTGTTAATTTTTTATTATTTGCTTAATTAGTTTTTTGCCTTAATCTTCACTTCTGAAAATCAGTCATGGATGTAAACAGTAAGTACACCAAGGTCTTGTCATTGCTCAGCTTTTAAAGTTTTTTGGTTTATTGGCAGGAACAGCTAGAACATAAAATATTTGATAACTTTCCAGCGCACTGCTATGATGTTTCACCTGCTGCAACAAACAAAGATTAGAAACAGGGTTCTAATGACAGAATAGGTGCACAAAATAGAGGAATTAATTTTTACTGGACTTATTAGCTATGGAGGTGTCCTGGTTTCAGCTGGGATAGATTAAATTTCTTCTCAGGAGCTGTTGCAGTGCTCTGGTTTGGATTCAGAATGAGAATGGTGTTGATACTTTGCTTTTTTCGGTAAGTCACGTTTATCCTAAGCCAAGGATTTTTTTTTCCCTTGTCTTGTGCTCTGCCAGTGAGGAAGTTTGCAAAAGAAACTGGGAGGGAGCATAACTGGGGCAGGTGACCCAAACTGACCAAAGGGATGTTCCACACCATAGAATGTCATGCCCAGTGCATGAACTGGGGGAGTTACCTGGAAGTGCAGCCAGTCTGGGTTTGGGAAGGGGGATCTGTCATCAGTCAGTGTGTGGTGAGAAATTGTGTTGTGCATCACTAGTACTTTTTTTTTCTTTTTAGTATCATTATTTACCATTATTATTGCATTTTACTTTATTTTCAACCATTAAACTGTTCTTATCTCAACCTGCAAGTTTTACTTTGATTCTCTTTCCCATTCCACCAGAGTGGGAGGGAAGGGAAGGAAGGCTGAGCAAGTGGTNTTTTTTTTCTTTTTAGTATCATTATTTACCATTATTATTGCATTTTACTTTATTTTCAACCATTAAACTGTTCTTATCTCAACCTGCAAGTTTTACTTTGATTCTCTTTCCCATTCCACCAGAGTGGGAGGGAAGGGAAGGAAGGCTGAGCAAGTGGTTGTGTGGTGTTTTATCTCCAGCTGGGCTTAAAACCCCAACAGGGGATTTTCCTTGAAAATGACAATTATTTTTAGCTGAAGTATTTGGACTGGATTGGTTTATTTACAGGTTTTTTTTCTGTTAAGGAAACTTACTGAGTTTAGGCCTAACACCTGCCTTAGGCTTTGGCCCTTGAGTTAATTTGCTTCTAATTCTTGGCTTTGCCCCAGTATTGACATTTGTGGGGAAGCCTCTGTGTCACAGAGGCCCATGGGAACAACACTGCTGGTATGAGTTCCAATTTGCCTGGTTCCACACTAGTACTAAACTATCCCCTATTAAAATGATTACGTTTTTAGCAAATTATTCCTCATGCTGAAAGGTTACTCCATGTAGCTACTTATTAGTCACTTCTCAAATCATTAACAAGCTATTTATGACACCTTCATGTGCAGGTACAAAGCCTTCTGGAGGATTCCTTCGATTTAATTTCTGTAGCTTAAAGCCGAATGGAGAGAACAAAGGCAGAGCTCACAGTCATTAATTAAGAGGATGAAGGAAGGCAGAGGGGATGCTGACAGGAGGTGACAGGCTCATTGAAAAGAAAAAGCTACATCCTGAGAATGGGGAGATATTATAGACAATTCTTTGAGGCTTGCTGAAGTGCAAAACTAATCCCTGAGTATCTCACTACCTCTTTTTGTTAAAAACTGCTTTGTCCTTAACTATTTACTTAATACTGCACAAAAGCAGCTTATAACTTCACATCTGAAATAATACCAAGTACAAATTCTGTTTTTCTTTGCCAAAGGGCATTGGTAGGACATGTAGTCCCTTGATTACTAAATGCTTCACGAGTAGCTGGTAAAGGAGTCAGGCTGGGAATAGGATTTCCCTGGTCCTACATGCATGCTGTCTGAGGCTGACATACCACACGTGTCAAAGTCTCAGCAAATCTTGCTGTCCAGGTGGCCTGAGTGTCCTGGCTGAGTCCTCTAGCAGAGAGAGGTTTCACTGGAGCCGTGTTGTCAATGAGAGAGCTTTGCTTTGTGGGACAAAGATGAGCTTTCCTGTCAGTGCCCGGGGGCTCTCTGGCATCAAGGGCAGCAGGATGGAGGAAATTTTTGGGGTATTAACAAAACTTCTTGCCAGTGTGTTGACACCTTCTCGTGTAAAAAGCCAGGATCAAAAAAAAAAAAAAAAGGGAAAAAAAAAAAGCCAGCAACCAGGCAATGCATTTTTGTCACTGATAATTCATTTTGGCATAAACTTATTGTCAGCTTTTCTGCTGCCCTCACCTGCTCTTTGTTTTCTCTGTCGTTACTTGGCCTTTTCATTTCCTGCTTTTCCATCCTTCTTTTTACTTCTCCCTTACTCCCCTGTGTTCTCAAATATTAAGATGCTGAGTTTTGTGCAGCTGTGATACTCACCAAAATAATTTTCTCATCTCTAGACAAGGGAGCAATTCCCATCTCTGGAGCCTCATTTCTTCAGGGAATCACCAGGGGTTTTGCAGTCACAGTGCAAATGCATATTCTTCAATTTCATTTTTCCCTTGTTGTCTTTTGCTGCCTGCTGAGTCCCCACCAGACATGGAGTGTCAGCGTCACAAGTGGAGACCCTTGCTGTCTGCTGGGCAGTCCATGGCACAGCAGGTTCCATTCCCAGCTGCGATTTGGACTCTTCAGGTGTGGCTTTATTATAGTAATAACTGTAGGATTGACTTGGGTTTTCTTGGTAAATTCCTGTAACATTTCTAATTGGTTTATGATCCTGGGGAGAAAGAAGTGAACTGTTAAAGTAGCAAAGCTTAAGAGCTGCTTTAGAGCTGTTTTGTGGCTCTTGAGTTGAATGACGGCCCAAGCTGAAGAGGAAGGCTCATTTGTAAAGCTGCCTCTTTCCTTGCCAGTTTCTAAAAATTTTATTAACAGAACAACTGTTTAATTAGCACACTGATTAGCTGCAGAATTTCTCTGCTGTTGGAGATGTGTGAACCACAAGCTCTTAACACAAAAGGAGCAATCTGGAGGAAGCAACTGGTTGCAGCGTGCAGAACTGACTACTACAGAGCTCTTACTCTGTCTATTGTATTTGCTCACGTGCAGGGATCCTTGTCCTCACCATACAGGCATCAGGAGACAGGACAAATTGTACAAGCAAGTTTTCTCTTTTGTGTTCAAGTGATGAGCATTGATGAGCAGATTGGGGTGCTGCAGGACAGCTGAACCCACTGAGAACACTGGAGCATCCCAGGGTATCCAGGCTCTTTGTCCACTCCCAAGCTGGAGACAGTACAGGCATCTCAGGGTCTGGCACTACTTGTGGCTACCAACCATCCTAATTTATGTATTTGATTAATAAAATGGGAGTGTTTTGGGTAGTAACAAGCTGGCAATATGACAGATAATTTTTATCCTTCCTTTTCTCATCTGTGGGTGTAGAAGAATTTTGTGTACAAGGGACTGTCCCAAAAGGTGTGATTTAATGCTTATTGAATTCAGTGGGATTTTTTTTTCTTTGGTTCAGCATAAAGGTTTTCTTACAGCTTTTGAGAAATCAAAAGGACATTTCCAATTTATTTTTTTTTCTTGTAAAAGCAATGGATATCTAATTTTCCACATTATGCAGGCACTTAATTTTTGAAAGTACTTTGATTTTTTTCTCAGGAAAATCAACTTTGAAAAATTATTAATTTCAAATTACCTTACTCTTTATTTTCTAAAACTGAAATTGGACAAAAATTTGCCCAGAGGCTATATTTGACTAATCTCAGTTTTTCCCAGTAAAATAACATCCTCTAAAATGACACTGCTTGTTTCTGGTACAGAATGAATGTCCGATTCTCCATCCACCTATGTCTGTGGTGCCTTGGCATCAGAATCAATGTTCTTCCTGCCCAGCACCTGTTATTTTCATTGTCTATCCAATCTTTTTAAAAATACAATAAATGACTTTTCTGGTATGTGATTAATGTCCTCAAACAGGTACAGATATCAAGTGACATGTATGGGCTAGAGGTATTACATGAATTATGCAGGCAGCTGGATGAAGTTGGCATTTAAATACAATTCCCTTTATAAAATTGATCTCTCGTTTTTTCCACTAATCACTCATTTATACTCTACTTTTTTTTTTTTTCATTCTGATCCTTCTTTTCTAGTTAACTCCTTCATCTTCCTCTGAGAGCTTTTGCAGCCTGACTAGAAGCAGATCTGCTGAGAAAGCCTCTCTACTACCATCATGAGCAACAGCTCCAGTTTGTTTCAACTTACACTCAACTTCACACTTACATTTTGTAGGCCGTAATTTTAGAAGGAATCATAAATATGGAAAGGTACCATTCTAGGAAATTTTAACTGCTAGTTTACAGTATCGTCAGCTTTTGAGCTATGCAAAATATAGGTATAAACTATGCCACACTCTGTCCCAGAGAGCTTGGAGTCAGTCTTGTCACTGCCACCTCCTCTTCTCATAAGATTTTTCTCACAGCTGAAGTAGCTGTTTGTATCCAGGGCCAAGTATGAGTACCTTGTTTTTTAGCTGCTGATCCTAATACCCCCAAATTAATTAAGCTGTTCACTGTGAGTAGAAGGGTTGTAATTTGTGGGATAAACCAAAAGTGATCTCTACACATTCCGTATAATTATGTTTTAGTTACAAGGTGACCACCTAATTATTCTTTTTCATATTTGTAATTAAACTGTAATATAACCAGAGGTTTTCCTGCAGGATTTATAACAATTGTAGAGTAAATATACTTAGATATTAGCAGTATATCTCTTAGTTTGTCAGAATGTAACATATACAATGTTATTACGACCTTCAGCTTTGTGTATATCACATTTAATTACATGATGAAAAGCAAAACTTTACAATAGAACAAGTTCGTAGTTACGTAAATCTAACTGGAAAATATGATTGTGTATCTATTAATATCCAAAACCAAGCTTTACTTTCAGCAGATATAAATTCTGGTATATGTCTAGTGACTGCTCTGGAGTGTGGGTGTAAAGTAATAATCTCCTTTGCACTAAGTGATAATCACTATGAGGTCCTGCCCTAAATTGCCTCTCAGCATGAGCAAATTATGAAATGTTTAATAAATGCATATAATGGGAGGAGAACTAGACCCCGGGGTTTAAATGAGACATGCTTATAGCAAAGGAATAGTTATGTTATGTTTAAAGCAGATTAAAATACATCTTAATGATTTCGTTCTTCTTGTAGCCTTCTCTGTGTAAAGTTTTCTGTAGTTGTAAGAAGAGTGTGCACTGCAAACCTTTGGGTGTACAGAAGTAATGTGTTGGTCTCAGTGCTGTGCCACCTTCTCTACAGGTGACTTTCCATTTTTCCTTTTCCAGAGTCTGTTGTTCTTCCATCTTCTTCTATTTTTACAGGCACAGAAAGAGGTGATGATCTGCTCTGGCATTTTAGCTCTCTATTTCTTGGCTCTAAATGGGGAATACTGACTACTGGTCATGTGTGGGGGTTTTTTTTGATTGTTTCTGGTTTGTTTTTTTTTTTAAATTTTTCAGGGGGGTTTTGTGAAAGTAAAATTCTGGCCGTTTGTGAGGCTCTTATCTCCTATGATAATGGAGGCTGTAGTACTTAAAGTAAGTGAAAGATGAGGGGACAGATCTGTAGGAAAGTTTCTTATATCATATGGAAGCTCTGATTAGAAGTTTTGGATAAAGGAATGCATTTCACCCTGATGGTATTCTGACCATGATACTAGTGATGTGTTATTTAATAGTCCTACACAAGATAACTGGATATAATTAAAGTGGGCAGACTTCTGAAGTAAGTCAAGATTCTGTTTTCAAAGGGCAAATCTGAGTAATGATTGCTGTTCAGTGCTCTAAGAAACGAAAGTTTGGAAAACTGTCTCCTGTCTGAAGTTTTAGGGACACACCGGTGTTACCCTGCATTTGTTTTCCTGAGACCCACATTCCCCTTGCGCTACAGATCTTCTCTTGCTATTCCTGATTCAGTTTCATCTAATTTACATCCTCATTGTAGCAACGTGCTTCTCTCCTGCTTAGCATGTATGCCCCATACAAATTATGCAAATTTTGGTGTTTCAGCAAGGTCTGAGTTTGTAGAGGAATCAGGATATCTCTGTGTGTTTGAGCATGGAAATGGGCAAATGTATTTTACATGCATTTGTAAGTGATGGAAAAATAATTGCAGCTTGTTAATGAAATGATTCTTCAAGTTTTTTTAAACTTTTTAAAGTTCAGATTTTCAAAAGTGCCCAAAGTGTTAGGTGATTAGTTAACTAATGTGTACTTACTCTGTGCTTTGATAAAGGATTCCTTTACAAAAACTCTGTTTGGGGAACAACAAAGAAACAGCTGAAATCACAAGTCACTGCTGAACTGCCAGTCCATTTATTATGGTTAGTTTTTAACAATGGCACATGTTATGCCATTTGGAGAGGCAGGATGCTCTAGGTTCTCATGAAAACAGTAGCACTTAACTTCTGTTTGCTTGGGAATAATTATGCCAGTGTTGGACGCATGTTTTCATTTCTGTTTTCAGAGGAGTGCTGGCTGATTGTCAGATGCTAGTACCCGTCAGTAAGCCACTTCTTTTGAAAACCACACAGTTAGTTTCCAAAGATTTCTTTCACTGACATGGCATAAATGTGATTAAATATATTATATTTAAGTTACAGAATCCATGAGCATTTAATCTTGGTAAACCCAAGAAGTTAAACAGCTCTTATAGCTTTCAGAGCTTTATTCCATCCGGAAGAAACCATCTGCTTTCCACAAAATATCACTCTGTTTCCTTGATCTCTTCAAATTAATCCTACTGTGATTAACTTCAATCCAATTAAAAAGAACATGTAGGCAGCTGCACAGGTCTGATTACATGTGGACATGATAGTAGGGCTCCTCACAAGGGAACCAGATTAAGGACCAATATTTTATGCTTGACGAGGCTGGTAGCAACACTTCAAACTCTGGTATCCTAGTATGATGGGCAGTATATAATAGTACCATACTTGCAAGCTATAAAACTCCTTGCAGTCAAGGAATTTAGAGGTTTTCATGTGAGCATATATCATTACACATCCCTCTAAAGATGCAATGAGACTGAGCATTTATGTCTATAGCAAGATCTTGAAATAGGGCTTTTATTGAGTGCAGAGGACTAAGGCATGATAGAGGGGACAGGAATTCCGCACTTCATTTCCATGGGCCTGTGGCAGATAGTATCTTCCTTGTTTATTCTTAGTGAAAATGCCAAAGCCCAGGGGATTTAGGAGCCTAATGTCTGCTGGAGCTTTTTTTCATTTTCACAGAAAAGCATGCAGAGAAGGGGCAGAATTTTAAGTACAAGTTCAGAGGAATGATCCTGCACCTCAGCCTCCAGACTCATGATTCGCACGAGCTGCCACAGGGTTTTGCTGCAAGAAATGAGGCCTGGAGCTTGCCACAAAAATCTGTGAGATCCTGCATGTTCCCCTGCACTGCACTTAGCAGGCTCCCAGCATTGCAAAACCTTGTTTCACATCACAGAGGAATTACCATCATCTTGTGCAGATAATTTAATGAGAAGCACTTCAAAAACATTTATTGTTATGAATCATATTGCCATGAATAGCCCTGCAGTTGGTGGTGGGCCAGACTTGGAAATGGCTCAGTGCCTAGCACATATGCTTTCAGATACCTAAGTGGGGAGTTTTGGTGGCTGGGATTTGATTGTTCCCAGGTGGGACTGCTGGAGACTATCCTGCCTTTTAGAAGAAGCAAGAGCAAGCCAAANAAAAAAAAAAAAGGAGAGAAAATTCCACCCTCTGTATGATATTTGGGATGTCTTTGAAGGACCTGACCATGGTGTGACCAAATCTGAGAGGTACCCCAGAAACACAATTATGAGACAATAGGAAGAGCAGAGCACTTATGAGTCCAGCATTACAAATTAAGGCTGAAAGCTTTTATGATTGAATTGGTAGCATTGGGTATTGAATGTTTCGCTGTGATTGGAATAGAGAGAGTTTTTTATTAGGGCTGTTTGTATATATATGCATAGCTTGTCATTAGAGGTTAGACACTGATTTGTAGCAGCACAATATTATTCCATTGAATGTCACTGGAGCTTCTATTCTTTTCCAGCATCTCTTCTTTCCTTCATTCCCTCTTCCTTTTTTTTAGTAAAAAAAAAAGGTGAAGACCATTACCACACTGATTTATGTAAATACACCCCTAATTCAAGCTGGTGTTCCAGCAGTCACATAAAAATGATTCAGTGCCACAATGTTTGTATCTTTAATAGCTTCTGGGATGGACAGAATCCTTGCCCTAGTAAGGCCAACTCTGAAGGACTGGAAATGTGCAGATTTTTCATCTGAGTTGCACTGAGTACTAGAATGATGAGTCAGTGACTGTTGAAACATCTAATTCAATTAAAGCTCTGCATCAAAGAACTGTGGTTGTCAACATTAGCAACCAGGTAAGGATCTTGTTGACCTGAGTATTTAAGATGATCTTCAGAGATTTTCACAGCAGATGGCAAATATCCATCTACTACTGGTCCAGCCTTATGCCAGGGAGAAAATACAGAGCTAACTAATTGCTATCTGATTAAATCTGATGATTAGCAAGAAAGTTAGAATATGCTATTTATTAGTCTAGCATATTACTGTATGCTTTCTACTATACTTGTACGTAATTCTCTTACATGTGTCCTAATTGTTGTTCTCTGAGTTACTCTGTGTACAAACAGGATATGCATAAGTGAAAAATATAAAGCATTCCTTATAGGATAATGCACCCAATAAAATTATTCAGTCTGAGCATTAACCCATTCATTACTCCAATTAAATGTCCAAAGTCTTTACTGGCCAAGCCAAAGGATGGGGACATCTTCCTCTATTGCTCCTTGGATCAGGGTTGATTCTTGATGTTGCAGAGTTTCCATTCCCTGAGTCTTCTTGTCTTACCACCACCATTTTCCCTATCAGTATTTTTCATTTTCACAGTGTACTGTGTACTCTCCCCAACTCAAAAATTACACTCTCTGCTTTCACTTTTCTGACCTTGCATGGCCTTGTGTTCTCATGGACTTGCTCACACCATAACATTTGGCACAGTAAAACACACCTGAAGCAAAACAAGAGCAAGTGCTGAAATACAACCTTGCCATTAATATTTCTCTCATGTTTTCCAGCCTTCCTTGAGCATTGACTGTCCTTTGAATCAAATTGTTTCTGGGTACTCATTAGGAAAAAAAAAAAAAGTGTGGTTGCCCTTCAGTTCTGTCTTCCCCAGAGTTTGCAAGTCCTGTGCCTGGGCACTGGGCTGGGCTGCCAAAGCAAAGGGAGCTCTGCCTCCCTTGGTTTTAAGTATAATTGTGCTGCCTTGTACTTACTGTTAGCCCAGAGATATCTCTTTTATCTCTGAATAAGGCATAATAATGTTTCTCTGTGGAAATCAGCCTTTCACTCCACCACCGGTGTCTTTATAGGGATATATTTCAGCATATATGGAGAAGTTCATGTGTAAAGGTTTAAATAGCCAGATTTCCTAAAGCACTAAGCAGTAATATCAGCTGAGATCCCTTAGGTAAAAATGATGGAGACTAAAGAGAACGTAGTATTCCTGGGTTTTGGAGTTTGGGGTTGGTTTGGGGTGTTTTTTGTGCTAGGTTTTTGGTTCTGTCTTTCTTTTTTACCCTTAGCTGGTTTAATACTGGTTGGTTAGCATATGTAATAGGAATTTATCTTACTTCTGAATCTTATTTTTACTGTTTTAAATAGCCTGGTACAGACACCAGCTTTTGCAGTATCTGGCTACAGAAGTCATTAGATGAAATTCTGTGAAGGTGGATGTTGCTCAGATGGTGCACCAGTATTTTCTGACTCTCCTCTTCCACACTTGCAAATAAAAAAGTCATAATGCCACAGAGGGCTTGAAAGTTACAGTGTCTTAAAACTGCCGTTAAAAGCAATGTGTATGTGGATCAGTGTTATCCCCTGCACAGACAATGAAGTGAAAAGGACCTTTAACCTCGCACAGGGACTTTGCCAAATAGGTTCAAGAGGTGTTTTGCCATTTTCCAGAGCTATGAAAGGCTATCTTGCAAGTATCATGGATGAAACCCTTCCATCTGGCAGAACTGGTTTGAATATCTGAGTTACTAGGAGGTTGCCAACAAGTAGGTCATTCCCAGTCATGTTCTTTTCAAGGGCTGAATGATCCCATGCAAAGGCAGATGAAATGAAGGCAAAGTGAGTGTTTGTTAGCTAAGGAAATTGTTCTTTTCTGCTGCTGTCAATCACGTGCACAGAAAGAGAGATTCAATCATAGAGAAGGCATTGGACATTCAGCTCAGCTTGATTTTTCAATTTTATAAACAGTAGGAGGCTCAAGAAGAAACAATGAGGAAAAGCAGGGCTATAGAATCAGAAAATAGAGTCAACTTTTGATCCCTGTGTCATTTAAATCCAAATTATAGTAATTTACTCAGTCCAGAGAGCCTGAATTTTCACCATTTTCCAATTTAGGCAGCTGTGACAGCAGACTCCATGAAAAACTCCTGCTTCAAATTTAATTGATAAATTCACACCTCCTTTGTTTGGTTTTTGGTTTTTTTTACCTTCTCATTCTGCTGTGGCAAATATAATCCCATAAAGCCTTTTGTGCTAGAAGCAACAGAGACTGTAAAATAAACTTTGCAGTTTGCAAGATAAAGGATGCGTCATTAGTAAACCTACAGCTCCAGATTCCCATCCTGCTCAACCTCACAGATCAACATTGCAGACATAGAACCTTTCCTTCGAGTCCTGGTTCCTGCCTGCCACCTGCAGCAGCTGTGTGGACGCCTAAGGTTCTGCCTTTCTTGCTGAAGAATAATTTTAAAGGACAATGACTGCAATAGTAGTAATTATTTCTAACTCGATATTTCATTGTCAAAAGCAGTATTTGGGCTGTCTTTATCTATTTTAAAAACTCCCTACAAAAAGGTAATATTTCCTATAACTGAAGAAATGCCACTTTATTTATCGAATGTTGAAAACCAAAGATTTATTCCAGTTAGCATCCATTTGTTCAAAACTGGAAAAGGAAAAGCAGTGAACACTTTGCTTGACGAAAAACCTTGAGCAGCTCAGTACTTTTTGGACATTAGGACATAATATTTCTGTCCAAACAAGTTAAGCATGAATTCCACTAATTCTGATTCCTCAAGATCTTCATGCTTGATGTTTTCTGTGGACTGACTGGAGACTTTCATAGCCTTTGCTGGCAGAGATTTGGGTGAAATTTTAATTGCTTATGCTTAAAGTCTAACAGGCAGAATCCCACATTTTTAAAGTCTCATCAAGTGGACTTGTCTATATTCAAAAATATTTTTTCAACTAGATTAAAATCTCTTTGAAAATGTTAAAATATTAATTAAGAAGTCCTCTATTCTTCATTTTGGTTCTGGCAGTTCCATGTCAGTTCCAGCAATTCCATCTCGGTGGCTGTATGCAAGTGTCCCTGTTGCCAGGGCCTGATCAGTGTACAGGATCTTCTGCTTATTGTGGAGCACCCTCTCCTGGCTCTCTGCTATTTGCACAGCAGTTATATCATGGATTGAGTGCTCTGGAATCAACTGCAGTGCCCAGTTGAGTTTAGGAGGATGTCTGCTCAAATAATATGAGTTACTGCTCTCCTTGAAGCATACCTGGTTTTTAACAGCCTAGCTGGTTTGCAGCCAAGAAATCCTTCTCGTGGTGGAATTCCTCAGTAAGGATTTTTTTCTTTCCTCTAATGCTGCTTCTAATTGATCCCAGAAAAGCACTTGCAGACTAGGGAATACAATGCATAAGGCACAATCTGATAAGGGCAGGATGCCCAGCTGGTAAAATGTTGTTTATTGGGTGACTAAGCCTACACATCTCTCAATGGATCTTATCTTTCTGTAATACCTCAGGAGGCCTAAGGCTTAATCTAGGCATGAATTGGTCCGTCATAAAGCAAGGGGATTTTGCTGGGATTCCGGCAATAAACAGCAGCTACAATGAAAGTAGGAGGTGAAGCTGCAGGGTTACCACTCAGTTAAGAGTTACAATATGAGAAACCATCATCTGATTTTTAGATCTCATAATAAATAGAGCTGGAACACATGAAAGTGCTCTTGCAGTATGTGACTGACTGCTTGCCATGGTTAGGG
Source organism: Pardalotus punctatus (assembly GCA_013400915.1). NCBI lineage: Eukaryota > Metazoa > Chordata > Aves > Passeriformes > Pardalotidae > Pardalotus > Pardalotus punctatus. Next base: position 417,156 of record VZTX01020713.1, on the reverse strand, counting down.
TAGTCCAAAATTCTTTGAGCAAGTCATAGCAAAAAGGGCAGAAATCTTCACTCTTTGTTGATCTCCTGTTATTCCACAGCTGGGCAGCTGCTAAATTTAGTTTATTACTGCTAAATTTAGCAGTTCCCATGCACCTCATTGGATCCATCCAGTATCTTCAGGTGTCTAACAAAGGCACCTACTGATGTAGGTCTTTGTCATCATCCTCCTCATAGTTTGTAGGATCCTTGGAGGGCCAGGTTTATGCTTTGATGTGACCTCCCTCTTCAGGAGCTCAGGGAGATGAAATTCCTAATTTTGGCCCTTTATGGATAGGTGGGGGACTCTGCTGTTGTTAGCGGCCCATGTCCCTGGTGGCTTCAGAGAGGTGTTTGCCCTTGCGGCATATTGTACCTTGAGGCAGTCACCCCTGCACTGAGACCAAAAACCAGGCTCTTCCTAAAGATGCTAACAAGACCTTCAAAACAGCATCTGTTGGAGCTTGAGGGGTGTGGAATTTTTCCCCATTCCTGGCGCTAGGTTACAAATGGCTGGACAGTTAAGGACTCCTTTTGTAAGGGACAAAGAGCTAGCTGGGCGTGGGGAGGGGAGGGTAGATGTGGTCATCAGAGAAGGCACACAACCACGGGGAAGGGGAGAGGCAGCAGTGGGGAACTGCGAATCTCCTTGGCTGGCAGTGGTAGGAAGATCTCAAATCGGTGCCGTTTTTCCTTTCCTTGGTGAGGGAGCTTTATGTTTGGGAAAAAGGGCACGTTCCTGGTGTGCACATCTCCCCAGCTGTGCCAGCAGCTTCTACGGAAGGGGGCCAGCCACCGCCACCCCGCGTTTTTTCCCTGCTGGAGCAGATTGAGGAGTCCCTGCCACCTTTTGTCAGCAAGCCTGGGTGATCCCGTCTCTGCCGCCCCTGCTCCCGGCTTTGAGCTATCCACGCCCGCCTGCCCTGCCCGTCCCGCTGCGGCCCCGCTGCCTCCCGATCCCCCGCCATTGGCCGTGTGACACAGAGCTGACCCGCCACAGCGCCCCCTGCAGCTGCGCGGGAGTCATCGCACCCGCCCTGCCCGGCCGGGAGCCCGACAGCGCCCCTGCCGGCTGGGACCGGAACTGCACTGAACGGGAAAAGCGCTTGGCAGCTCAGAGACTTCTGTCACCGCATCTTCTGTTTTTTGTTTGTTTGTTTGTTATTGCCACTGTTGTTATTGATTGTTTGCCTTGCCATAGATACTAGTAAAAAACTGTTATTCCTTTCCCCATATCCTTGCCTGAAAGCCCTTGATTCCAAAGTTATAATAATTCGGAGGGAAGGGGGCTCACATTTGCTGGCTCTAAGGGAGGTTTCCACCTTCCTTAGCAGACACCTGTCTTCAAACCAAGACAGCATCATAGCCAGTTCCCTGAGTGCTGACAATTTTAAATATGAAATTTAAGTGCTTCCAGGTTGTTTTAAATTTGCATCATCCAAAGTCTCTGCCATATTTATTCTAATTATCATGTTAAAACATTGATTTAGCAAGGATTCTAACTGATGTTTCTAACATCATTCCCTCTCATCTTAATCTCAGGCACCATTTTTGCCCAACCTGAGGAATTCGCAGAGGAAAAGGACACGTCTGAGCACTGGGAACATTGATACGGAGCATACAGCAAAGAGTAGGATGCCAGTTTGCAGTAGCTGAGGATTATACTCCAATATTTTTTATTGCACTGCACTCTGTGGCTTTGTATTCCTTTACAACAAGTATGACCCTGGCTTTTGTGGCAGAAAGCCATCATTCTCTCCTAGATGCGATCGTGGGACTGTTTGGTGTAAGTAAAGATATCCTATTCAGCCCTTTGATTTCTGCCTTCAAGCCAGCTTTTGTTTTGGATTACCCTCAATTAGAAGGTACTTTGAATTTTTCCACTGTTTAATTGGAAGATGGGAATAAAAAAAGCAGGTAGAAACAAAGAGAATACAGAAGTATTTTCAGGTCATTGCAAAATGAGAGCATTGGTGTTACTGAATTTGAGTGGATGCGAGCAGGGGCTGTTTCAATTTGTGTGTGACTTTGATACAGGCAAAGACACCAAAGTCTTACGGGTTTTAAATTAGGAGGCTCAAAGAATAAATTGACTGCAGCTGAGATCTAAAGCAAAATACTTCATTTTTTTCCTTTGTATGTGTTAGAGTACACCTTTTTAACTGCAAGAGAAACTCCCTAATTTGTAATAATGAGATTAACTGGAGGAAAAAGAACAGCACAAAGAGAGACATCATATCATGAAGTGCTCTTATTTATTTATTCCACAGTGGAAACAATCCTCCCCGCTTTCTTTTGTCTGATTCCTAAAGCAGTTGGAGTTTCATCAGGAAGAAATAAATGCAGGTAGTTCCACTGAGTTGAAGAGGACTGTGTTCAGCAAAATATCCATGTTTCTTTCTAGCTTGAGTAAGCAAAGAATTGATAACATGTGGCCTCACTGTAGCTGTGGCTTTGCTAGACAATGTTCATTGCTATTAACATTTTTGTCAAGTAAAAGTAACAAGGAGAAGCTATTATAATAGGCATGGAAAAAGATTGTGAGATGGAAGGCTTTGAAGGCCAGAGTGGGAGCAGGTTGCTTGTCCAGCTGCTGGGATGGTGTTTTTCCTACAGGCTTAATGGACTTCACCGGCCTCCTCCACAGGCAGAGAGCAGTTGCAGAGTGAGAAAAGCCTATTATACTTCCCCATACACCTGTAATCCCTTGCAAGATCCTGGTGTGGAGCAAGGTTTTCCCAGCTCACTCAGCATCCACACACCAGCCCCTTGTGGGGAGGGACTTGGCAGCCCTCCATTTGGCAGAGCCAGCAGGACACAGCCAGGCTGCAGCAGCCAAGAAGGCCCTGCATCTTGAAGTAAGTGAATTTGCTCGGCTAATTGCACGCAAGTGCTCCCTCTGAGCACCTGTAAATTGTTAAGTTTAATAAGGTGGCAGCTGTTGCCAGCTGCCTGGGTTCTTGCTGCCTTGGAAGTAGTTGGGAGATGAGAGCAGCAACTTGCGGTGTGATTATCCTTTTCTCCATTTCCCCTCAATTTCATTGTCATTTTCTTCTCTCTTAAGAGCTCTTAAAAGCATTTTTTGCTCCTTATAATACCCACAGGAGCTGTTGTGAAGTGCACTTTTCACGTTTAAGGTTTCAAAACCTAAAATCTCTGGCTTTAAGAGGTTTGGAGAGTGGTTTAGTTGGAAGACTGCTGCTGTACAGACACCTGCAAAACACTGAACTTAAGCTGGCACAGCTGGAGGGAGGGATGGCTCAGAATGATGGGGGGTTACACTGTTGTGCTTCAGTGTCCTCCATCTCCTGCAGGAATGACCATCTGTTGCTGACCAAGTGGAAAGTAGATGCCTGAATATTTGGATGGATCTGGATTTTGGTTTTGAGAACTTGATGGCTGTAATGGGACAGTTTTTTTTTCTGATTCTACCGTTCTAGTAGGAGGGACACGGAGTCACTAGTGATGAATGAGAGACATTCTTTTAGTTGTGTGAGGTGTGGGAAGAATGTAGCACATCTATCCGTGGGATTTACTGGGCTGTAGGAGTCCTCAATCTGCAGATAGTAGAGGGAGTGGAAGCTCTTAATGCAGGTACCTCCATCAGTTCTCAAAGCGTGTTAGAGGAAATTATCCTTGTGATACATTACAGATAAGCAGGAAGGACTGGCAGGAGATGCATTGCTCTGAAATGTAGCTGGGCTTATCAGAACCTCTTCACCACTCCTCAAGTAGGTAAGGGTTGCTGCCTCTGCAGTTATAATGGCTGAGTGCAGGAAACTCAGGTAAGAGTTGGGATCTGTGGACTTTCTAGTCTTGTTGTTTTTGCAGGACAGAAACGTGTGTGTGTGCCTGGAGTTCTCTAGCAAGCATCGCCTTCACATGTAGGTTTCTGCCTCCCTGTCTCTTCCATCCTAGGCTGCAAGGTATGTGCTATCCTAGACACGTTTCATTCTGTGGCAGTTGAATCTGGGTGCATGACCTACACAAATGAGCATCAAGGTGTGTGGGAAGATTCCCTGGTATGGGAGCATTGCTTTTAGTCTTACTTTAGAAACAACTTTTGTGTTAATGTGCTACTGGTAAGAGAGAAACTCCTGACCCTGAGCAGTCAGAGCAAGACAGGGAGGGTTCTCCCCTCCCAGGAATAACCAGGCAGAGCAGGAGCATACTCTGGTGTCACAGTAATGCCACGGCACAGCAAAATCCTCAGGAGTCACTGGGAGTAGAGTGGAGAGGAGGGAAGCAGGGGGTCACACACAAGGACCTGACTTGGTAATATGGTGGGTAGGATGCTCTGCCTGCAGGGTGTGGGGGAGTCTGGGCCCTGCTTCCCAGCACCATCAGCATTTTAAACTCAGCAGATGAAACAAAGAATAGTAGATCTCTGCCCCCAGTCTGACCCAAAATTAGATGGCAAAAAAAGGAAATTTCCAGACTAGTGAGCTTTTGGAAACTTCTCCATAGGTTTTGGAATTGGATTCCCCCTCCTTAATTTCTTCTTATACTTCCTGAGACACCAGGGTCTCCTCTCTTTTCCTAAACACAGATTGCCTTTCTTTGGCTTTGAAAGGAGAGTATGTTTAACTGTACTGTTTAACTGTGCTGTTACTAACTGTACTGTTTAAGAGTATGTTTAAGGATAAAGCCTGTCATGATTAATAGTAACATGAAATCATGTGTGAAGAACATCCAGTTATAGCTGTCCCCAGGAGAGAAAAGTTTCCCAAATATCTGAACAGAAAGAAGGAAAAGGGACAATTTGTCTGTGTTTCTGTGAGGTGAGCCACTTTGCACACAGATAAAAGGTCAGGAATACTGCTGCCCACAGAGAGCATTTGGGGGGGGGAATTGGCAGCAAAAGGGTGAAAAAAAAATAGTTTGTGAAACCTTTACAAAAAGTTTGGCTTTTGCTAAAACTTGGACTAGTGCTCCACTGGGAGCTCTTCTAGCCCAGGGGCTGCTGCTGTTCAAAATCATTAATAGCCAGCTCAATTTCTGCCAGCATGATTGGCTGAGCCAATATATTCCTATTAATTTGACTGAGCTTGAAGATAGAGAGGAAATATAAAAACCTCTTCAAGTTACGGCTACCTTCTGGGATCTCAGGCATACAGAGGTCTTGAGAAATCTTGATAAATTCATACTTGGGGGGAAAGTTTGCTAAGTGGTTCACAGGGGCTTAGCTGCATGTTAACGGGCAGTGATCAGGCAAAATGTTGCAGAATGGTTTCAGCACAAACCTTATAGTATCTGATCCTTGTTTTTAGAGGGAAGAATGCTATCTCCAGGAATAACCTAACCTTTTATTTGGACTTCCAGAGCTTGTTGATAGTCTGTCCAGTTTTTACAGTGTAAATAAAATTGTTTTGGATGTTTATCACCCCGATCAGCAGCAGTTGTAAGTTATATAGCCTGGATAATAGTAGTGCGATCTATTGAAATGCTGCTGGGCTATAACTCAGGAGAAGTTGCCCCAGCCTGCTTCCTTCCCCTCCATTTCATTGAGTGGTTAGGAGTACTTGTCCGTTGACTAAGCTCTTTCCTCACCCTAAAAAAACAGCATGTGAATTAATAGAGCAGGAGAATGGAAAATTACCCTTCTAGTTTTTGAATTATTGCAAGGTTTGCTACCTAGGTTTTGCTGCTCCCCTGGAGCAAAATGACATTTTTCAGTTGCTGTCTCTGGCTTTTACCTGGAATTCTGTCCTAGTCAAACTCTACAGGCATGTCTGTGCCCATTTCCACAAAGTCTTGAATATACCAGTTAGAAAGCCATTTGTGTCTGCCATTTATCCAGGTGCCTTTATGCTTGACTATGAAAGTGCAGAAATCCCCAAAGCATAGGTCCTGCCCAAATTGCTGCTCTCCATGCCTAAAATTCCAGGCAAGGAGTGGATTCAGGTACAGACCCATAAACTGCTCAAACTGAGATAATGCTGGAAGGCATGTGACACAGCAGCCTCAACATGGGCGATTTTACCATTGCCAAAGATGTCCTGAAAGGGTGTATGTGCAAGGAAACGGTGTGCCAGGATGGAAAACAGCTCAAGTACGGATGATAGAGCTTTTATACTGCATGTAAAAGGAATGAGGTGTAGAGGGTTTGGCTGTTTTCTAAGCTCCAAAGAGGACAAAGCTTTGCTGGTAGAAGAGAGTGATAGAGTTTGCTCATATGTATGTGTGTGTTAATCAGCAAAGTGTGCAACAATTTGCCTTAATGCAAAACATGTACCTTGATCAGCAAATTATCTGGTTGCACATTAAATTATGCACTGTGATCTCTGAGGTGTATTAAATATTGAAATCAGAACTTTTATCACTAATGGAAAGCTAATGAGCAACAATGAAATTATGCGCCTCGGTTGACTTTTGTCAGAAGCAACCTGTTGTAGTTGGAAGGTGACTTTTCCAACTCTCTGGTGGTAATATGCCAATTATTTCAGTTATCAATGCCCCTGGAGGTTCCAAGTGCCTACCATGGATGTTTTACCTCAGACTGTGTATGGAGCAGGGTTTCTTAACGTGTAGATAAAAGCCAATTTGAACAGACTGGAGGAAAGAGAGACCAGTTTTTACCATGCAGATTTGTAGCTAAAGGCATTCTACCAGCTTCTGTATTTCAGTCTTTCATCCAATGAGGTGGCTTTTAGGATGTGCAGTTTCTTTGGACTTTGGGTCATCAAAGCACAAGGTGATGCCTTCACCTACAGTTAACATGTAGGTGCTTAAATTAGAATAAATACATATGCAATGTGTAAAGTGCCTGAGGATGACTCTAGGTAATCCTGTCTCTGAAATGCTCGTTATTAGGATTATTGTGCCATCAGAAATCCCAGTCAAGATCAAGGTCCTGTTACAGCAGACTGCTTTTCCTGTCCTTGCTCTGCAGTTTAAACAGGGCTGGGAAAGTGGTGTGACTTTTTCAAGGACACTCAAATTGTCCATGAGAGACCAGGAGCTAAACAGGGATCTTGTGCTGTTTAATTTGCATTGAGGTGCACTTACTGGATTACATATCATATATATCTATGTCCAAGTTAGCTTTTACCTAGTAGTATGGGCTTCATTCATGGAAAAGGGTGTCTGGGTGGGCTTGTTGGAGCCCATGGCACTACTGTGCCTACCCATGCTGTCCTTTCCAAGTATCTCAGGATGTTCACATCATCCATGTTTGCACCATGAAGTCTTGCACAAATAAAGCTGGAGGCTTTACCAAATGCTCTCACCAATGAACTAACCTGCTTTTTTCTGCTCAAGTGGATAAGCTGAAGCCAGATTTGGATACAACTGCAGCTACCCACAACATGGCAGATGTCACAGGCTCACTGCTTGATGGACAGCAAGTTCCAGTTCCTGGTCTTTGTTCCTCAGCTGCTCTGTTGGTTGCACAGCCACATCTTTCCCCCTCCATGTGCAGCAGGAGTGGGGCCAGAAAGATTGCGCTGCTCACCCCCTTGTAGCAAACAGTGCCAGGAGCCTGCCTAGCGGGTATGTGCCTGTTGGTGCAATTGGGTATTGGCTCCCCTGGGAGGCTGACCCTGCCTGCAAACACAGAGCTGGAGAGGTTATTTGTAAGGCTTGGAGATGTCTTGCTTTTACACCCCTTTCCATTGCTGCACATTGTTAGACTCCCTTGACTTTTATGATGGTCCTAAATTGCTACAGAAAAGAGTGCTGTTTTTTGCTGGCTTAACTATTGCATTCCTTAAGGCTTGTTTTTCAATGCTACACTTTACTGCCTGTTAAGTTAACTGGATTTTTATCTCTGCTGCCTCTGAATGTCTTCTGTAAAAGTCCAAAGTAAGCCACAGCTTGCCCAGTGGAATATTTCAGGAGAGAAAAGGAAGAACTGAGGAACAATAATAATGTAACCCTGGCAATACTGTTGCAAAATAATACTACAAAAACATTTTGGCATGAAAGAGTGGTGTCCCCCCCCATAGATATCTACTTAGAGTACAAAAGAAATTGCTTCCCAGGGACTTGATCTCCTAGAAGAGATTGCAGGTCTAGTTTATCCTCTGTAGATGCAAGTGCAGCTTACAGTTAACTTTGAGGTGTGCATTAATGAGGATAATATTTTCTCTCATTCATTGTTCCTGATTCCTTTGCCCACAAATATTGGAGAGAAATGGATTATGTATCATTATACTCCCTTGGGTGTGGTCATTGCCCTTCACTGTGTTGAGGCAGCAATCTGCCCCTTCTTCCTCTCAGTCCCCAAACAACCCGTTTGATGCGGGGACAGAGCAGAGATGCTCAAAAGTAGCTGCTGTGGTAGCCCAAGCAGCATGGGTTAGCAGTGGGCAAATGTTCACTACACCCTGTCTCATAGAGGACAGGGCTGAAAAGCAAAATGGGCATTTGATGTCCTAGCCTGGTGCTTCATTCCCCTCAGTTCAAAGATACTGGGCTGTGCTCCTCCCTTGTTGGCTATAGTTTGCCTGAAGGCTTTGCTGACTTTACCTTGAAATACATCCCTACAGACTGATTATGCTATTCTGAGCCAATTAAATAAAAGCACTGCTAAGATGTTTGTGTTTAGCAGTCACTGGGCTCTTTATGCTACAGCACGAGCAAGGGCTTCTTTGGGAGGGGACTTCCTGTGCCCACACAGAGCTGATCCCAGCAGAGCCCAGTCAGAGGCACAGAACAGAGCACCCTATACAAGGTTTGCTGAATGAGAGGCAAGGGTTTTGAGAGAGACATCTATATAGATTGTGAGGGTCTTGTAACAATTTGAATAGTTTGGAGTAGTGAGTGTTGAATGAAGGTCTCCCAACACTGCTGTGATAGCCAAAGTTTGCTGTGGTGAAACTAAGGGTAATGAAGAGCGTTTGCGTCACTTGTAGGGCTAAACGTGGTAGTAGGTTTTAATTTTCTTTTATCAGAAGTTGCTTGTGAGCTAACATTGAGGGCTGATCCAAGCTGCAGACAGCTTGCAGGGAAGCGATACACATCTCTTGTTCGCTCTTCAGTGTGTGTTCGGTCATCAGCTGGATGATTAATGTGAAGAGGAATAAAAGATGGGTTCTGGTAGTGAAGTTTAGGGAACAGTCACAGAAGTACTACTGAAGCTCGTGTCTTATTTTACAGGAATGTGACAGATTCATTATTTTGCAGAGCAAATAATATATTTTTTTCACTGAACAAATAAAGAATGATGAGGGGGAAGAAAGATTTTTAAATATCAATGGGTGCTGTTCATGGTCATATTGCATCACTTGGAAGAAAAGGCAAACATCAGTGAAGGAGTTTCAAGAACATTCAGGTAAACAAAAACTTGATGCAGGGATACAACCAAGGATAGTTCTAAACCAAGGCCAGACCTCAAATTAATGTTCCTAGAAATGTAGAGGGGCTGTCATGATATTTTATTCTATTCTGCTTCTGATAGAAGAACAAGAATTCTTCTTGAAGGACAGGGCAGTTTCTGTTGCCTAGCAGACTATCCTGAGTAGCAGGAATGAGACCTAAATACTAAGATTTCTTCTTTGGTTTTGTATATTTGATAGCTTCTGATCCTTTAACAGTGGCTTGCTTTGTGTGTTTCAGGTTTTAATTGCATCCCTCTGAGTTAGTTGCTAAAATGATTAAAAAAGACAACTGAAGTTATCTGTTAATCATGAATATTAGGGTTCATAGAAAACATCTTTTGAGTCTTTCAAAGAAACAGCAATATTTGTTGGCTGAGAGGGAATGGTTTCAGTTCAAACAGATAACGAGGACGAGGACGCTGTGGCTGAGTGAACACTGTTACAACCTTGTGCATAGATGGCTTTCATGAGCTTGGTATCCAGGGCCAGAAAAGTGCCTTTCCCCATGTAAAGACACTATAATTGCATTTAAGCAAGTTAAAATATTCATTCAGCAGATGTGTGCATTCAGATACCAAACTACTTTCTGGAAAGGAGCAGTCAATAAATGATAACATGAGAAATGGCTATTTTCCTATATTCAGTAGCTATTCAAGAGCCAGATGTGTATTAGTTTAGCAATACCCTGACAAATCAGGTTGACTTTTTAACTTAGAATGTGGGTAGTAACAGATGGTGTCCAGTTAAGCTGAGTTGCCCATTCCCATCCTGCTGTCTCCAACTTGATAATTGTTATAATTAGACACCTTCTAACTTTAAATAGCCTCAGACTTTTTATCTCATCCTGTGTTTCCTGCAATTCAGCCCACTCCTGGATGGAGTATTCTGCACCTTTAATGCTGAAGAAATTTTACTCCTATTACATCTTGAAACTGTTAATAAAAACTAGTATTGTGAGACCTTTCTACTTGTTCCAGAAGTCTCATTGTAAAGATGTCTTCTTTCTTCAGTAAGACAAAGAACAGTAATTGGTGACAGGCAAAGCATTCACTGACATGTATTTAAAGCACTGTTGTCACTTTTGTGCAAAGCTCTGTGATTGTATGAATGCTGGGATTATGGGAATGGAATGAACGTCCAGGATACCTCAGGAAATAAGTTCTCTCTGTAGAGTAATTAATTCACCAGCAACCTGGGAGAGGATGCTCTGCCCTTGGCCTTCCTGCCATATGGAGGACATCAAGCTGGCCAGACTCCAGCTAGGACAAAAATTGTTACTTTGAGAGCTGTTTTCTGAAGCACCTTGTAAGATGTGGGATGTTGTGCCTTCCCTTGATACTGAGGCTTGCATGTCAGTTTGGTGCCTGAAAATTGTACTGGTCAGTCATAATACGTGTGTAGCAGCAATCTGAGGATGAGGGATGCTGCTTTCTTGTTTCTTCATTGACTTTAGAAGGAACCTAGGCAGATACCTGAGGCTCAACATTGGATTTTTAGATAAAAAAACCTAGATCACCTTGAAAACTCCTTTGCATGTCCAGTTGCACCACTGAAAACTAGACTTTGGGTGGACTGCTTCCAGCAGCTCAAGAAGGCTGTGGAGACCTGAAAGTGCTTTCCCCATATGTCAACACAATCTCTCCCCCTCTTGGAATTGAGTAAGACCTTTCCCAGATGTTTTTTTACTGAAAATTTCTTCTCTTCGAAATGGCTGCGAAGAGAGCAGAATAGTCCCTACCCATCAACGTGAGTCCTATCCCTAAGAACGCAGGTTACATGGTTTTAGCATTGTACTTCAGCCTTTTTCTACCTTCTCCTTATCCTGTCTATTGCCATATGTCCTTTGCACAGCAGGCCCACCCTGGTGCTCTGCCAGGCTCCATGAGTGCAGCTCAGCATTCCTGTCCCATGGACTCGAGGACAAACTGGTGTTGTCATGCCCAGCATGGTAGAACAGAAAATTCTTCTCCCTTACCCTGATAAGAAGCACAACACATGTGTGTTTCTGCACCATATTGCAGCTGGGAAGGGGGAGTTGAAATGACTGATTGAGCTTTTCTTGGTGCTGCTGATGGTCTCTCTGTCCTTGAAGTTTAGGACTGCTTCCTTGAAGCTTTTCAGTAAGACCTACTGCAGACTTGGCACATTGGCATTAATTCAGTCTTCACAGAGGAACACAGAACATGCTTTACACATGTGCAAAAAACACTAGTTGAAGCTGCCCCTGCTATAAGTCTGTAATAATTCTGCCTTGGGAGAGAAGAAATAATTAAAAACTGCTCCTTATTCCTTTCCCTTCCTCTGTCCTATGATGTAAATGTATTACTGCCATCTACAGAGCTGGTGAGTTGTCGCAAATTCCCTGACCAGGGCACTCAGTTTGGATGGCTCTGCTTCCCTCTGAGTTGTTCGTGCAGCTGCCACTCACAGGGATCTGTGGAGTGATCAGCCCACAGTGCAGTCTCTCTGGGAAATGCTGCAGCCAATTATAAGACTGATGGAAGAAAGTTTTTCAGTTGTTTTTTTCCCCTAGACTACAGAATACAGATAAATAAATATTCAGGCTCTGTAGCTGCAAGTAAGCCCAAGGACAAGGTCAAATGTAAACATTTCAGTGACTTTTTGGTTAACCTGTAATGGCCTTTTCAGCCTTCTAGCATGTAAGAGTCATTGGGCTTCTGGTCAGGGTTTTGGGTTGTGCTTAGAGCTCACATTATTTCTTCCCTTAGGCGAGATTTTGTGCTTTGTGGTTATTCTACTGTAAAGGTCAAGCTGCTGAGGCATTAAATTCATCCCTCCTTTTCCTGTATTAGCTGTTTTCTTTTTTAGGTCTGCTTCCACATTTGGGGTTTGTGCCTTCTCTGTGTAGTTCCAATGCGTCTACTTCATAAGCAAGTTAAACACCTTAATGCACTCTCATTCTGTCTGTTTTCTTCCTCTGGTTTTACCAACTGTTTCCAATCTTGCATATTGATATCTCCAGGAAGGCAGTCTTTGTAAGCAAGTAAATTAAATTGAGAGTGGCAATTCTTGACACCAAGTTTATGGACAATTGGTGATTAAGTTACCTCTGAGAAGCATTTGACTCCACAAGAGAGACACTATATATTGCAAATATGCTCTTGTCTTCTACAAGGACTTTTCACATAGGGGGAGAGTAATAGGATCATAACTAATGCCTTTTGATTAGGTAAAAATTTGTCATTCAAAGAACAGGATCTCTGCAGAAGGGTAATATGGCTGGAAGTAAAATTATTGTGCCTGTTTAGGGGGGTGTTGGGGTGGTGGTAGTTTGTTCAGGACATTTTTTTTCCCCTTGGTTTTTTGGGGGTTTTTTTTTGGATTTTTTTTTTTTTTTTGTTGTTAGTGGCATGATGGATGGAAAACTACATTTAATGTGCCATGTGGGAGATGTTGCTGTTGGTTTCTTGGAGTAACTTTGGGACCACCTGGTGCAGCCAAGACGTAGTGAGGAACTGACAGTCAGGATATGGTCATTAACCATGTATGGCTAGCAAGTCCCTCTGTGAGGATGGCTTCATTTTCTGTAACATTCAAAATTAATCAAGAAATGAGGATTTTATTAGGGGGTTTATATGTATTCGTTTGTTCTCTGAAATTAATATGTGGGAGGTCCTCCTTGTGTTTTCCTGGCTAGGGTAAAAGGAAAACTATTAGGCTACTTTCAGTCCATGCTTTCTGACTCTTTGAAGCAGAATCACATGTATGGTGCTGAGCTTCCAACCTGTAATCTTATGATTAGACATACCAGGATCACCTGTAACTCCATTTGCTATTCACAAGTTTACAGTGTTAAGACTGAATGCCTGAATTTCTTTAGCCTTGAGTCCTGATTCTGCATACAGTTCTTATCAAAAAGGGATTTTGTGCAGGTCAGAGCTTGATTTGTTTTTGCTTTGTCTTTTAGTATAACCCTGAAAACTACCTTGATGATTATGGCCTTGTGATAGGGCAAAGTTCAGCAAGTGAACTTTTTTTCTATGTTGGTTGTTGCTTTGGATTTTAGTTTGGCTCATTTCCTAGAAGCTAGTAGCTCAAATTGGTTTGGGAATTGTTAAAAGACTGCCTTAGTGCTCTAAGCACCAAAATCTAAGTCCAGCAAAACTCATAGGTGTAACTTGAACTTTAGACATGGTTTTTATATTCCATCATGCAGAATGGACTTTTGGGAACACCTGAGGATTTTATTTAACTCCAGCCACACTTGGGGGCTGGCAGTATACCTGGAAGTGGTGCATTTAGTGAGGCATGGCAATGCTTCTTTCCCTGAAGATGAGGAGTGAGACACAATTTTAGTTAGAAGGTGTGTTGTTCTAACAGGATGTCTAGAGTATTTAGGATTGAAGGGTGCTTTTGTCCCTAAGTGTGCTGTTTGTTGGCAGTCTGGCTAACGCAGCTGTCTCCAGCTCACCAATGTATGAATGAGAGAAGCTTGGAAGTGGTTTATGCTCACTCATAGAGCAGCTCTGAGACAAGAGAGAAAGAAAGAAATTAAACATGCTGTTGCTTTGCACAGAGATTAAAAAACTGCTGCAGATTCTTCTGCCCAGGACAGGACGTGGCAGTCTGAAAAATAAGAAATAACAGTAGTTTGGGATTTGGTTTCATTTCAGCTGGTGCCAAGATCAGTATTTGTATCCGAATGAGTGATAGCAGGTCTTCTATTCCTGCAGAACTCATTGGGATGAGAGATTTGGAAATGTGTGCTCCTTTTGCTTTGCTTAATAAAAACTCAGGTCACAGCATCTCTCAGAGCCTCGGTTTATCACTAAATAAGGGGGAGACAATATTATTTATTCCATTAATGTGGTCTTTGGGGTTGGACTTAGCCCCTTCCACAGGAGTTAATCACATGGCAGTGTCTCTGTAGGTAATAGAGACAGAAGAACCTCCAGAGAGCCCAATGAGCCCAGCTGAGATCTGAATTGCTCTCTGGAGTTTCATCTCTGTCAAGTGGTTAAAGGAGATATTTAAGCAAAGGCACATCCCTTTTAGGCAGCTTGATTAAATGCCTGCAGGACAGTGGAATAGAACAAGATCTCTTGAGCTACAGATGGTACTGAATTTACATGGCCTGAAGTATTTTCACTGGCTATGTAGGAATTTTGCAAGTGTAATACAGCAAAGACCCTTTTCTGGGAGGCACCATCCGCATGGTTAATCTCTCCTAGTAGCCTGTCGTTTCTGGAAGCTTATGCTAAAATTGTCACAAGGAAGAGAATTTTTTCTATTAACATGCAAACAGCATTGCATTTCCAAGTGCTAGGTGTCATTTGGGGTCATTAAACTGCTCTTCTGCTGCAAATTTGGGGAAATTAGTGACTGACCTCATGCAAAGCCAGAACTGGGATATTAGAAATCATAATTCGTAATTAAGCAGTGCCCTGAGAACTGCAGTTAATTAAAAGGTGTTTTTATTGGAGGGGCTTTGTTATTGTTTTAGCTTTTTGTTTAGAGATTCTGAAGTCTATTTCTTTTGGGAAGGCTTGCATAAGCACTTTCTAACCATTATAATGTCATTATATATGGGATTCATTACATTAGAAACATTAGTGGAGATTAAAAAGGATCTATTGGAGGCATTGGTTGAAAAAGAAAGGATAAAGACTAGTTGCAGTTTGAGCTTTTATTACGTGACTTGAAAAAAATGTTGAAATATTGTATTTAAGCTAAATGTGTTGGAGGTAGCATTAGGAGGGAAAGCAAAGCAGCAAATACCACTCTCACCACTAAAGAAAGAAATCACAATGGCTGGGAACAGTGTGTTAATTAGCAAACTAATTTCCTTGTACTTTAAGTGCATAACAAGTTTTAAATGCTTTCCAAATGGATGGTATCAATTTCATTTTGCTCCTTGAATGTAATTGTTTCCATGGCAATGCTGAGTTCTGCTGTACACGGATTATGTCTGTAAATCCTTCCAGTCATTTATGGGAAGTCTGTATTAGTTTGGCAGCTGACCTGTATTCAGGTTATATTTTACTTTTGTTGCAGTTGTTTTACAAGCAAATGAACAAAAAGAAAAGTCACTGGAAAAAGGCCAGATCCTCAGTCTATCCCATTTGGCTTCGTTTCACTGATTTTAGTGGACCTGCACTGTATTACATCAGTCCCTGCCCGCTTCTTATGAATGTCTTCTTTATATATGCAGGATAAAGGGCCACAAATGTCATTTTGCTGATAACACAGGCCATTGTCCAGGTCACTTTTAATTTGCTGCTTGTGAGATGCTATCAAGTAAGCTCTTATTCCTCACTCAGGGAGAGCAGGTAGTGCCAGGGCTGCAGAGCTGCTGGTCAGTGCTGGGCAGCTGGAAAGGATCAAGAGGGGGTCCATTGCCTTCCCAGGGCAGTAGACACTGCTTGAGGGTGACCTCAGCATCCTGTTCATGTGAGGGAAGTCATACAGGAAAAGGACTAGCACATGAACCACTTCTTGTCTCTTTTAGGTTATAGTAGCAGCACATCTCCTTTTGTCCGCCAGCTGTAACTTTTCTCCCTGACTTTTACGCAAGGTGCTATAAATACACCTTGCTCAGAATCCATTACCTTTTCCTGTGTAAATTAGATTTTTTTTTTTTTCATCTGGTGTCAGAAAGAATAGTCTGTGCTCAGTAATTCTCTCAAAACCCACACTCTCTCAAAACTTGGCTACCAATGCTTAGTGTAAAGACAAATGAGAGGCAGCACTAAGACCATTACTCTGGTCCCTCTAACTCAACTCTAGCCAGGTTTTGTTAGCTCTTGTAATAGCTGGGAAGTGTTAATGGACTGACAGGCAGTGAAGAGCAGTTGGGAAAATGAATTTTTGTTCAGCAGTCAACAGGACTGTTCCAGGAAATTTGTTTAGTTCTTTTAAAAGAATGGAGAGGAAAAGCCTGTAAGCACATGCAGGTGCTGGCACCATTTTTGAGTACTTACACATAGGAAAAATATGGGGGGATCAGTTCCTAGGTTTTCCCACTCATTGAATGGATATTTCCTTCCTGTCATGCACAGCCATCCTCATGTGTGCTGTACATACACAGAGACCTGCACACACACATTTCTCTCATGTTCACTGCTGGTGGGAATTTCCTGTTGAGGCTGTTTTTCTGGACGTTGGGGTTATCCTGAGATTTATCTCTAGGTGTGACTTGGAGCCTGTTAAGGTACTGAAGAAGTAACACATTTTCTTCACTGAAAGTTGTGCTAGCCATATCATCCAGTCCTGTATTGCACCTGTGCTCTCATGAGGATAGAGGAGCCAAATTCCTTACAGACTCCCTTACTAATGATCTGCTTGATTAATCCCACCCTTTGAGGACCTAGCTTCTTTCAGAAAACATTGTGAGTTCTGTTCCCAGAGTGGTTTCAGGATCTTAGTTTTCAGGCTCCTAAATTTTAGATTTAGGAGAAACAGAGATAATATATTAAGAATTTCAGGAAGAGAAGTTTTTCGAGAGATTAAAGTTAAACTTGTGCATATAACGTGGAACATTTCAAGCTCCTGATAGAGATGACCTGAGGTATTAATGTATGAGGGACTGTGATGATGAGCTGGAAGCATCTATTCTAAATCCCTTTGAGTTTTAATCTGGGACAGATGAGAATGTGGGAGAAAAAAGAAGAAGATTTAAAAATAGCTGTGTGCCTTCTGCAGTCAATTCACTCTGCAGGAAATCTGAACAATATTCAGGAAATAGTATAACTCCCAGAAAAGCCTGTTGTTTCTAAGCAAAGCCAGTTTGGGTCTTATTCACACCGAGGAGAAAACGGGATTGACAAGCATGTAAAAGAATTGAGACAGAAAGTGTGAAACTCTGTTTGAAAGCAGAGAGAAACTTAGAGACAATGTTAGTTTTGGTGTGATTGAGAAATGGGGGAGAGGGTGGAGAAGGGTGTTCCTTGAAGGAACTGGGTCTGTGTTTGGCAAAAGCAATGAGCACCTGGGCAAGTCTAAAGAATACCAGGCAAAAAGCAAGACTTTTGTGCCAAATAATGAGAAGTTGCTGTATATCATTAAACAGAGCATGAAACACCCACTTTGCATTGCTTCTGTGAGTGAGTGCATGAGGACAGGGAACTCAAGCAGAGCAACAGGAGCAGTAGGAGGAAAGTCCCACAGGCTGAGCACAACCCTCATGAAATAAACGTCTGTCTGAATAGTCAAATTCCTCACTGACTTGAGACAGGATGTCACTCAAATGAGACCTAAAAGTTTAATTTCCAAAACTGCCTTGCATGGCAGTGGCACCCTGTCCACACATAAGTTTTTCATTGCAACAGCACTGACATTTATGACTGTTGTTTTGTTTGGTTTTTTTTTCCCTCCTGGGTTTGGACAAGGCTTTTTATTTTTATTTCTTCTCAAAAGGCAGAACAAAATTTGCATGTTTGTTTGTCCTGTACAGTGGGATTTTTGTCAGTCTGAGCAACACTGTGCATACTTTTTAAGCAGTCTTTGTGATTCCTAGAAAAGGAAAAGCCACCCCTTATGAAGCTGGGTGCAGAGGAGCTGCTTTTGTGAACAGGATGAGCACACGTGAAGCTGTCTTGTGAGTGTGTAACTTACTGCTCACAAATATTTAAATAGTGGTGGTTTTAAGTGTGTCATCACTCTTTCTTTGGCTAAAAAAACAAAGAAGAAAGGTTTTGTTATTATTTTTCAGCTTGGGTATTCTCGTGATTTGAGTATGCTCAGCCATCTGTTGAGGGCACAAAAAGACAGAAGAAAGTAATTAGGCAGACGAGTTGCACTCAAATAACAAATAATTGAGATTAAGTGTTTAGTGACAGTTAATAGGGTAAAATAATTTCTCATAGATAGCAAGTGCTTGTAAAAAAATTATGCTCTTGTGAGGGAAAAGGATGGCTCCTGAACAATTGTCAAATGAGAAATCTGGAAAATGATTTTTTGGGAGTTTTTTCACCTTGCTGTGATGGTCTGAAAGTTTCACTAGACCTGTAGGCACTCTTGAGTATTCAGCAGAGATCTGTATACTTATTAAGTGAGTTGCTCTTGCTTTTTAGATGTTGTCCTTTCCCAGTACTCCTGGAAGGAGCACACACCCCAGGGTTATTCAAGACATATTACTTCAAAAAGTAAAGTCGGGGAAAAGTGCTGCTCACAGAGTGAGTTCCCAACTCCATTAAAATCCAAGGCAATTTTGCTTTTGTTCAGTATTTTCTGTAAAAGAGTACATTTAGGAAGCAACATGCCCCAGAAACTTACAGTAGATGTACAAAATTATAGAGTAGGTTGAGTGCTAAACCTTACGTTTAGAAACAAGCAAAAAGGGCAGCAGATAGCCAGTATTTCTGCCCCTTCCCAAAAGCCTTTTTTTCCCAATAGTATGTGTTTTATTGATACTGGCACACTCGACAACATTGAACAGACTTTTTATGTGAAGTAGTTGAAATAAAAGACTTTTTAAAAATAGTCCTTTTTGGTAAAGTAAGCCATCATGTCATCCAGATTTTCCAGAGTGAGTATTAAATATTATTGTATTTGAGGTGGGTCTCTGCGTAGCATCACCGTTGTGACCTTGTCCAGAATGTCCCAGTAACACTGGCTGCGACTTTTAAAATTCTTTTCAGGAAATTTACGCATGCTTAGGTTCAGACTTGCTGGTAATATCCTCCCTGTATGGAAGGGGCATGGGGACAGTTTGTGGAAGACTAAGGAACAAACACCATGTTGGAAATTACTGTCACCTGATTGAATCACCTTTATTTGTGATGTGTTCATGTAACACTTTGGGAGCTGCTGGAGGGAAGAAGGCACTCCTGACTCCTGCTGTTGCCAAATGCTCCAAGAGGGAATGCCCCCCACCCTTATTTGGGGTAATCTGGTCCAGCAGTTCTTGTGGAGCTGCGTGTGATTTTGAAGTATATCAGATGTTATCAGCTGACAGGCAAAATGACTTATCAATTTATAGTGGCTGTACTTTGACTGGTATTCAAACTGAAAGATCAATTTACATTTTCTGAAAGGAAGGAACATGCAGTAGATTAGTTTTCAAGTGGTTTTTAGTACAAGAAATGGAACTACTTACATCAGTGATTTCTAAGGTTGCATTTGTTTTTACTATGTTTTTTTTCTCCCCTTCTAGGTGCAACTCATATTTGCTAAGGACTCTGGGCATTACATTAGAATAAGGAAGACTTGGAGGCCAATTTTAGAAAAATAGATATCCAAATCACTACCATAATCCTTCTGGCTCTTTGAAAATGAAAAGTAGAGTGTTTCAGAGAGATGTTTATTGGAAAGATTAGTTTTATCATGAAATTGTTACTTCAGCACATGGTTTGAGATTGGCCATTACCTTGGAAAATTCACGGATGAAAACACAGGGAGAGTTGCCAGTGAGAAAGTCATAGTGGCTGAAAGAGTCCTTTCTTTGTGCAATTTTTTTCCCCTATAATAATATATTGGCTTCACCTGGGAGAAGTAAACAATCTGTTTAAAAAGCCAAGGATGGAAAAAAATAAGCTAAAGCTCTACTGTAAATTTTGTATATCATCACTTTTTGTGTGGGAAGGTAATTTTACTTATTTATTAATACTGCTAGGTAAATGTTGAAAAAACACTAAATATTTATGAAAGGATGCTTTTTAAAAATAAACTCTCTTTAAACCTGGCTGTAAGTGTTTACATGTGAGCCTGGAAAAGAGCTCTTAGCTTTTGAATGAATATATGAACAGTATGCAGTGATATAATGATCCTATTAAAGGGAAGGCTTTACATGCAAAAGGCAAAGACAACTCCTATGAAGATTTTTAATGCATTGACAGCCTTAACAGAGCTTCTTTGTTATGGTAACCCCTTGGAGAATAGCCTGTTCACATCACCTAAAATCAGAAACTATCTGCCAATTGAATGCACTAAATAGGAGATCACCCTGTTTGTTTTCTTGCAGCATCTACACCTTAGTTGTAGAAGGACCCCAGCACAAAATTGTCGTTCATTCCATAATGGAGACTCAGTTCTTGCTGCTTGAAACCCTGCATTTATAGTCCTTCCACATGTGGAAGACTCTGACACCCATAGTGATGGACCTCAAAAAAAAAATACATCAATGGGTAGGTACTCATGGCTTTCCTAATATGGAGACATGTATTTTGAAAGACTTCTAATGCTGTAGTCTTTCATTGTATTTACTCAACTTGTTCCATTTCAGTTTGATTTTGGCCAATGTAGGAATGTTCTTGGGTAAAACCTAAGTACCTCCATCAGGAATTTGTTCTCCTGTGTTAAAAAAAGAAAGAAGAAAGTTAAAGGAAAGTGGGTTTTGAAGTTCAGGGTCATATAGTAAATTTCCCTGTCAACATAGTGGGTTTTGTGATGAAAGGGTATTACTGAAACTTCAGCAGAGAGGGATGAAAAGAGAATGCCAGTGTCCCTTTAAATGTCTCACACAGGTTGCATGAAAGCAGGATTCTATGAGTCTCAGGATGCCACGGTTTTATTTATAAAAATAAATTCTCCCAGAAAATATCCCAAGCTGGTGTCATGTTGCTGAGTGCAAATGGCTCCATTAGCAGTTAGTGGCGGTTGTGCATATGTCCGTCCATCTGCCTTACGACTCTGTATCTGAGGAAAGGGCTGTGTGTTAGTTACTTATGTAAAAGTCTGCTTTTAATGTGTGTAAAGAAAAGGATTGCAGGCAGTGATGATACACTTGGCTGAAAGCACTCATTGCAGTACACACTCTTGTCCCTGGGCAGGATGAATCAGAGTTAAGACCAGGCCATAAAATGGATTTAACAGAATTATGGACGAGTCCTCTTTCAATTTTTTTTCTTCAGTCAATCCTACAATTTTCATATATAACTAGAGCACCTTTCAAATTGGCAAAGGAACTCTCTTCTTCGAGTGGGTTGATCTGTTTGTCTTGCACAAGGCGCTGAAGTATTCTCACTGGAGTGGATAAAATGCTGCAAAATGGCATTTGCATATTCTCACTGCAATTCTGTTGCAGCTCCTTTTGCCTAAACCCGAAGCTGATTTTTATTTGCCACAGGTAAAAACTTTAATTTTGGCAGTGAGTCAAGTGTGAGATGATGCAGATTCAAATCCTAGTGGCACTTTGTGCCAAGTCTCTGCAAGAGGCTAGAATTCATAATAGTAAACTGCCATTGCAATTGTAGGAATAGAAGTACTTTACTTGATAAGGAGGGGTTACTGTCATGGGAACATGTTGTTTATTCATTTCTTACTGTTTCTCTGTGGAGAAAATTTCAGTCTTCCAGTCAGACAGGAGAGATACAGATATGTAGGACAGATGCAACTTTGATGTAACACATTGTGAGTAGCAAATGACTACTCTGAAAATGTCTCATATTCTACATTGTGTGAAAAATCTTCCTTATAGCCATCTGACAAGCATGCATAGAATTGGGCTTGAAAATATATTCTGATTTCCAATGGTAACTGAGAGAAAGGAGATAAATTTACAGCTAATGTTATTTTCTGTTCATAATCCAAGCTTCCTGTACTGCCTAGTTTTTATTCTAGCAGCCTGAGAGGGCACAGACACGAGCCAGTTTGCTGCTCCACAAAGTTTTTGTGCATATATCTCTGATTCAGCTTCAGTTCTGTGGTCCTCTTCAGGAGAATATCTGAGCTGGAGCACAAATTTTAGTTATTGGGTAGTCATTATTAATCAAAATTAACTATGTTTTCTTCCGAAGATTTTCCCTCATGCCCTGTGCTTTTTTGAAACATAGAGCTTCTGGGGAAATACCTTGCATTCCCTCTTTCAGCCATTTTAATTTGTTCAGTTGTAAACTGCTTTTGCAGCAGTGGAGAAGGCAAACAACTCTGTGGAAAGTGTTCTTGCCAGTGGTTATCCTGCCTGCATCCTCCACAGTCTGGCATGGGCCTTTGTCTTCCTTTCCCTAAATGGTTTGGGGTTTTCCCTCATCCCTTATGCCCAGCGTGGCCAGATGGCAAACTTCTTTCATTGTTTATAAAATCTGCTTCTTGTCTGGTCATACCTCTCCATCTGGCTGGCTAATCCAGCTGTTTGTAAGATGCTCTATAAAGTGAAGTTTATCTTGCTTTAGGAAACAAAATGGATAAATCCTCCCTTTTTGCAGGAATACAGGTCACTAACCTGTATTTATGGCAGCTTCATGGAACTCTGTCCATCCAGGAAGATGGTTCCCTGTTGTTAATAATCTTTTATGTGGTCTGTGGTCTTCCTTTTGGAAAAAATCAACAAAAATCCCAAAAGTTAACCCAAAATTATATGTTTTTCTCCCCTCTTATCCTTATTTATTTGCTTCTCCCAGTCTGTTGTATCTCTCTTGTAAAAAAAGGAAGAAAATTTAGTGTGATGGAATGGACAGTGTTAAATTTAGTATAGGTACTATATATATCAAGGCCTTCCAGTCAAAGTCTGTAGGTCTCTTGATCTTTTCCTGACTCTGGCCACAATAAGATGACTGCTACTTGTAGCACTGCCGTCCTCCCCTCCATCAGATCAATTCCAAATCGATTATATTAATCCAAGGCAAATACTATGTAATAGGCAAGCTGCAGATAAAATGTGGAATGAGCATGCAGGATTACCAACTGTGACACTTAAATATCACAAATATGTTCACCTCTCCACCTGCTCATCCCCATGATGAAATATTTGGCTGGAATACTTTAAGAAAAGGTGCTCTCCTCCCAGTGCTAAATGTAATGAGTTTTATGTTGATTTCTGCTCTTCTTGCTGATTTTCCAAACAGCAGCTTTGAAAGTTTTCTCTCCTGCTTTTCAGAGGACCTTTTTAAAAAGTACTGTACAGACCAGGGGGAAAAAAACCCCTCAAAAACCGTCCAGAAAAAAAACCAAAACACAAAAACAGTCCAAAACCAAGATGATTGTATTCTGCTTAGCACTAATTTTACAATAATAATAATAATAATAATAATAATTTCAAATGAATTTATGTACATACTCATCCGTGTAAACTGGAATCTATTTTGTGGCAACACTTCTGGTAAGATTTCAGAACTTGCATCTTTAGAAAGAAGGAACAAATTAATTTATTTAAATGTTCAGAAGTACAATTGTAACAGCCTTTCTGCCTTATTTGTCCCTAATGAGAACAAACTGTCATTGTCATTGTTTCCAGGCAACTACCAAGGAATACTTAACCTTACATGGGGGTCTTGCAAACCACACATTATGCCAGGTAAAGCATGTCTTTGAAAAGAAACTAGCTCAAGAGATCACATAGGAACTTTTTATTTAATCTCATTTTTAATTAGTTCTTTTTTTCTTATTTTCGGAGCAATTATTTATCTGTCAAAGACTTGCTTTCCTTAACTAGGAAAATCAAATAAAGCATGTTTTTCACGTTCTATTTTTAATATTTAACAAGCCAAGAAGTACACTGGGCTACAGTGGTTGCTGTGGGGTCATTTGGAAAGATTTTGACAGCTTGAGAGTGTTCTCTCTTGATGAAAATGGGAAGAGCCAGTAAGAGAAGTATGATGGGTAGTTTTAGAGGCTTTCACAGAGACTGGAGCCTCATTATCCATCATGCATACTGCAAATGCCCATCTCTGTTAACAGGCTACAGCCTGGATAAATAAGAAATTGCTGGAGAAATGAGGATACAGTAATGAGTGACACAATGTGCAACAGGGGACTCTCCACCCAAGTCCCAAACAGCATCCCATGAACTGAGGGAGGTGTCAAAAATTAATTCAGTCTGGCAATGACCGAAATTGCTTTTCATTTTTTGAATGAAAAAAACATATTTGAACTTTACTGTGCTTCACTTTTGGCAGCATCTTAAACCAATTTTTGTGGTTATATTAGAATTTGATCATCACCATGTTTTCTGTCCATGCTTCTAAAATGGTGCTTGATGACTAAATTTGCAAATAACTGGCATCTTTCTTTGGTAATTCACTAAAGTTTACATGTTCTCATCACAACACTGTTCAATTTGAAAGCTCTTATTACTTGGTGTAAAGAGCAGATAACGTTATAAAATAGAATGCAATGAACAGCCCTACCTGCTTTTTACAGCCACAGTCCAAGGAGTCCAAGGTCCAGTATGTTTTCTTACCCAGTTCCCTCAGCCTCCAGGGAATGTAGAGGAGAAGTGGATAAGGTTTCATGAGAAGATAGTCTTATTGATAATCATGGATAAGTTATAATAATTGACATGCTTTTCTAGCAAGAGAAAAATTTGTAATGGAAATAAGTTCACCAAATCTAAAGCCAAAGGAGCGCTGCCCTCTTGACCTGTGCAGAGATGGGCTTTATTGTGTTATCTTTGCGAGTACACAGATGAAATGTCTTTTTCCTTCTAGCAAAATTAAGTCGTGTAAGGCCTGCACAGTATAGCCTAAAGTGAAAAAGAGATTTGTCACTTTTTTGACAATAATTCACATAGACTCCAAGACAAATGTACTTCTGAAAAGTGACTCTGTGAACAATAAAGCAAACACTCTCGACTACCTACCAGCCCATCCATCTTTTTAAATCATGTCAGCAGGCTTCATATTGTTCACTAAGCTTTATTGTTTCATGGAGAAGGAAATAATTTGTAGTGAAATACACTCAGCCATTGAACTTTGCAATTGTTTATTACTTGGTCTTGATTTCTTGCACATTGCTGCTTCATCATTTCCCTATTATTTGTTTTGGATGACATGGTTTATCCTCTCTTCAAAACTGTCTGGATTGCATAGGTAAATTTGTAAACTGAACTTCTTAGCCCTTCTGCTTGTAACAGCATCTGCCTGCTGTGAGTAAAATCTGCAATAGTGCTGTGTATGCGATTTTGTGCTAGGCAAGGTGTGAGTCCTTCCTTCTGTCAAGAAAAAACAGGTTTATGCAGCCTGATGTGAAGCTTGCTGGCCTTTTTTCTAACTTGAAGACTGATGAACAGACTTTGGAAAGTGAGAAGGTACAGGCAGCATAGCAAATGGATACAAAAGTGGTTGAAGTGGCAAGTAAAGTAGGCTTTGTGCCGTAAGCGACATCTTATGGTGTAAGAGCTACTCAGATAGGGGTCATTTCTGTGTCATGAGGGAGAGAGAGGTTACTGCATCTGTGCTAAGTCTGCTGTAATTTCTGTTGTTATTGCCGTTATAAATGGGTGTCCTAATTAGAACTGAGGGAATTTATGGGCAGATATGAAAATGTGGTTACTATAGTTACCAGGTGCTCCAGCTCAGTCAGGAAATGTGGCTAATATAATGATAGCCCAAGGGTAAACACATGAGGTGTATGGTGAATAAGCCCCCCTGCTTGAGGAGGAAATATTTTTCTTCACAGTTTTTTTGGTGGTTTGTTTGCCAAACTAACATCTACCGCTACAATTTCCTTTCTGTCCTTCCCTGTCTCACAATGGACTGGTTTTGGTTAGACTAGGAGCTCTGGGGAAAGTGCAAAAATGAAGTAGCATTAAGAGGAAGGATACAGATCTATTTGTCTGTCTGTCAAAGCTCTCTGCTTAAATCCATCTCCAGTCCTCTGCACGTATGCTAGAAAAGAAGGTGAACTATAGGTATTTTCACAGGTTCAGAAGGAGAACTTTGTGTTTGTTTTTTTTTTTTTTCCTGACCCTAATTCCAGCAGTGACCGTTGATCTCATGCCAGCCTGTCAACAGGGAGGGAGGAGAATGGGCAGGGACTCATTGGCAGGGAGAATTCTGTGAGAAAAACTGGGATCTCAGAGGGATCAAACCCCACAGGAGTAGTTGGAGTGGGCTCTTTCTTGGTGCTGCTGACAGGCAGGATCCATGCAGGTTGTTCCATTTGTTACAAGGAAAGGAAGAATAGTGAAGTCAGATTAATTTCTGCTGCATTTTCTCTGAAGTCAACAAGATGCCACTACTGATTGTTTTGACATAGATTTTTTGGTCCTGAGTAATTACCTGTCCTTTCAGAAAAAGAAAACACATGAGGAGACAGAAAATCAGAACAGTTGATCCCCACCACCTTAAACAGTGCTGACCAGGAGTTGTTCTCTGGTTTTGGAGGGTGAAGGCAAAAGGAGAAAAAAAGTGTGGAGTGTCTATATCCTGCTCAGCCAGAGATAAACTGCAACTATATTTATCAGTATCCAGCCCCTTGCCTGAAGTTACCGGTTGATGGAGACCAAAAAAATCCTTCTCTGTGATTCATTTGCTCTATGTGACTTGTAGGGCCAGACTGCAGTTACCTACACAAAAGCAGAGCCACAGCCACAGCAATGAGAAGGTCAGCATAAGGACTGTCACTGGCCATGAAAGGTCCAGATCCTTTCTAGGGATTGCTGCAGGCTGAAAAACATACATTTTGAAGTTGGAAAACATTGCCTATACAGTTTAGTCTCAGATACCTTGCTGAAGTGCCTTAATCAGATGCCAGGACCTCAGTCTTGAACCTTAGAGAGAGACAGGGACTCCAGAGCAGTTTCCTGCATCCTGGAATTCTGCCTCTCCATTAACAAAAAATGCAAAAAGGGCTTTGAGTGTGATTGCCTCAGACAGGGTCTTATTCCCAGTTATTGCTGTCATGATGAACTTGACCATCCTGAATGGTTTAATTTACTTTGGATGATGGATTTTATCCATTAGAAAGAAGGTGATATACTAGCTCTGTCACTGGCTTTCCCACAGGAGGTTTTTGATGTGCTGAGGTGTAATGTCTGGGCTTTAATATTAGTGTTGCTTTATAAAACGAGGTAAAGTGCACATGAAAACGCATCCAGTTAAGCAGTGTCTCCTTTCTGCAAAGACTCTCCTTTCTACCCACAGCTTGTTGGAGTGCTGTGCCAGTGTCAAATATGGTTGAATCAGGTTCTCAGTGGAAGTAACCAGGCAGAAATTACACATGGATCTATGTATGCACATGAGATTCTGCTTTGCTGCAGGCTACAGGCATCACTGTGGCTGCACCCGGCTCATCTGCTATAGCCTGCCCTCCTGTGCAGAGAAGGACACTGGGCTCTTCCTCTTAGAATATGGTCCTTCACCGAGTGTCCTGGGGCACCAGTGGAAACCACATGGCCTTTCGTTACAGTCTAGCTGCTCTTCCCTCTCACCTGCTGTTGGCAGTGAGGCACAGGTTGCCCACTGCAGCTTGTCTTTCCTGAAGTGGGCTTACCACAGCCTTGCCCAAACAGAAGTAAGAGAAAACACCTAGAAAAAGACTTAAAAATTGTCTGGGAAAGGAGGGAGAGAGCAACAGTTTACATATGCATTAGTGATATGAATGAGGTTGCTTATACTTTTCTTTTGTGATACAAAAGATACCAGTGAAATTAAAAAGCTTCAAAGATGCCTGCTGTTTTAGTATTACTTAGACTACTGCTCTGCCCTGGTACAGCGTATTTCCCTCTCTTTGACTTTAGAGCTGAAGAAATCTTCAGTGCCCTGGGAGTTTGGGTTTGTCAGCATGGCATTTCTGGGCTGAGCAGTCATAGCCTGGATGGGACACAAAGGAGCAGAGACCATTAATCGAGGTGTTTCCCTAGTCAGTGAAAGTGTTCCAAGCAGACCTTCAGGATTTGTCTTCCCTATAGGCCTGTTTTTTGTTTGATCTCTGTATGGCTAAGATAATGAGAATCCCATCCGACCCACTCCTCTTCTGGGTGCTTCCTACATTCTGTATTAGTCAAGAGCTTCATAGCTTGTATGTGCATTTGAGTTTTAGGTGAGGTTTGAAAATGTTTTTTTTCCTCCACACCCAGACTAAAAGAAATTTGAGTCTATTTCTTTATATTGGGTTTTAATTTTGCAAAATGCTAACATTGACTCTTTTGAACTTCTTAGGATCTTGAGTGTAAATGAATTTACCAGCAGCATTAATAGGTGTATTTTGCAGGATGGATGGTGAAGGGACAAAATTCTTTTAAAATGCTCAAATAGAGAAATTGTACTTGGCCACAGGAATTCTCAGTGATCAGTGCCCTTGTGACAGCACCAGAGAAATACTGTCTTCTTCACCTCATTAAGACCAAGGGCAACTGCTGTGTCCCGAATCTCTGAAAAAATGTGAAACTTTGTGCTTCAGACCTGCCTTTATGAAGGTGATTACATAGACTTCCTCCATGAATTAATAGTGTTAGAGACACCCTGCTCACAAAACTGGTTTTCTTTTTGCTACAAGGACACAGCACACAGTCTTTGCCTGGTGATAAGCCTCTCCCTAATTGCCTAGGCTAGTTCCACTATTTGAATTTTGGATTGGGCAGGTGACTTGAGCCAATTTTTTATGCTTTGACGTTTTAGCAAGGCCCAGCTGCCAAGCTGGGTGAGCTGTGAAAACACTCTTCTGTAGGGCTTGGCTATTTATCTTAGCCACATCTTTGATGCCAAAACAGTCCAGGAGCATCTAGCTCTCCTGTGGTCTATCAGCCTTGAAATAATGCCATGGCTCAGACTGAAGTGCCAACAGAAGCACTTTTCCTATACATTTGCTCTTGCAGAATTTTTTTGGAAGGGCAGTTTACATGTCAGCCTGAACAGCATTCTATCTGTCTATTTTTTGCTTTGGAAGAGAAAATCCAAGAACCCTTCATTTTTTCAGGACACAGAAAATGTGCTTTTTCTCTGATAGCTGAACTGATATTATAATACTGTGGGCAAAGTTTACTATTAGAAGTCAGCAAGACAGTTTTGCAGCCTGACAAGTTTTCAGGGTTGGCCTGGAGTACAGGCTGACAAGCCTGATCACTGAGATTGGATAAGTACATACTTCATTTTCACACCTCGTGTTAGCACCAGGATAAACAAGACTAATTTTGAGAAACAGCAGAGCTAGCTGGAAAATTAACTTCCAGCTCCAAAAATATTCACTATCTCAACACCTTTTGCCACTTGACTTCAGAGGGAGATAAGGACACTGCAAAGTCCTCCCTCACATCTCCTAACATGTGCTTTCCTCATGTTTTTTGGGCCACATGGATTCTTCAGCTGGGAGATAGAGTTGCTATGAGTGGTGTTTTTAAAAACTAACTAGTTCATGCTGCAGATGTAGTTAAAGATCAGTGATGTTGAAATTTGCTGTAAGTCTGGGATGTGGTTGTTTGGACACACAGAATGACACCGGCAGAGCCAAGAGCTGTGCAGGGCTCCTGCAGTCACAGTAAGGATTTTGTGCAATGTATAAGCTGTTATGAGATTGAAAAGAGACATTCTTCCTTGCCTTCTGAAAATTTATTGAAGAAATGAACTCAGGCACACTCAGCTGTCTTTTTCTGCTATCTCTGCCCTTTTATATATAAATTTTAGATTTCTTTCACCAATTTTAACCAAATTTAACACAAGAGTGCACACAAGTAATTAAGCTCCTATGAGAAAGGCAGTCAGATGTCAAAAGAGTGAGATCCACTATTGGTCCCACCAAAGTAATACCCCTGATTGTAGTGAAACAACATTGTACAGCAGCATTGTGACAGTATGGAAACTTATATTGTTTTAGACCTCAGTGAATCCAGCCAGCAGGGTGGAACTATGTCGAAATGCAAAGTCTCAATGACGTTACTTCTCATTGAATAATGACTTCCTTTCAGGAGAGATTGTAAAAAACAAGAGCAAACATCAAAAAATAATAGTATATATCACCTGTGACAATGCAATAACTATGAAGTAATATATTTGCATGATCTATGAAATGAGGCATTCACTTACAGGTGCATCATAGAATCTCTCCCAAAACATACCAAAATACTTCACTTTCTGTTGGATAAGATTAATGACTGTTTAGGGTTCTCTGTAAGTGATATCCAATGGTGTCTAGCTCTGTATCAGGTTGTGCAGTTGCTCCTTTGAACCACAAACTGGCAAACCTCCCCTATGTGTGCAAATCAGATTAAAATTCAGCAATACAAAAGCATCTAGAACATGATAGCAGACAAAACAGCAGCATCTCTGTAAAATGTTAGCCACCTCCCTTGGAATGTTGCAAGTTGAAGAAAGTAAATGGTGGATGGCATATGAGGAAGTGAGCACTGTCAGAGCTCCCATCAGCTGTGGGCGACATCTGCACTTGTAGATTAAACAGTAGCAGAGAGCAGGTTTTGGTTCTCAGGCCAGCTGGCAGGACTTGACCTTGTCCACACTGCTAAACTCCTTCAGCTGAGCTGCATGCCCACATGGAAACTGCCTGTTGGACATAGTTCCTGGGTTGTGCTAATGGCAGAATTTGGGAAACGCTTTGTTGGCACAGGCAGCAGCACACTGGAGCTGATCAGCAGATGTAGCGTAGCTGACTGTCAGGCTCCTGTGAGCAGAAGTGGTGTCTGGCATGGTGTATTTGACTCGTGCAGCTTCAGCGCTTCTGTCTATCTCTGGATTATTGTATTTACAGTCTGTTATTTCAGAGGTCAGAATTATCATACATGCAGAAATTTGGTGAGGTGCAAGAAGCACTTAGCATCTGAAAGTGCCTTAAACTCTTCCCTGACTTTCTGAACCTGACTCAGGCAAATCCTCATTAGCCCTATTAATGACATGAGATGCCAGTGGAACCATGAATTTGGTTTGCAATAGTGACAACTCCTGTTCTGTGAGTCAGACTTGTGTCACTAAGCTGTGACCCTTTGGAGCTGGCAGCTCCTCTGTCACTGGGAGAGGGTAAGTTCTTTAGGAAAGCTTACAGGTACTATGGAATAGCATCATCAAGCAGATGGTTTCTGGCTGCCCCAGTTGTCTTTCAAGACATGTCCTGGATTTTAACCTATTGAACAAGAACACAACAAATCAAATGGAAAACACACGGTTCACTGCTCTCAGTTTTGATAGCATCAGGAAGGTCAATCAAAGATTAATGGATGTAACTGTTTTCTAAGCCTATCCAGAATGCTTTTAGCTTGCTTTCCAAAGGAAATAGAGTATATGCAGTAATCCTCTTCTGTTTTTTGGTTGGTTTTTTTTTTCTTTCCCAGTTATTCTTAATCTGAACAAATCTGACAAGTATGTCAATTCTTACAAGTTTTGTCTATCCAAGTACAGGAGAGTCTCTGTCAGTGAAGAAAGATGGTACTTTAGCTCAGGGAAAGGCAAGCAGGGGTTGCACAAGAAAGAGCAGCTCTATAAACACCAATGCTGAAGGAAGAGCTGCTTCTGAGTTTCCTCCATCAATGGAGATCTATAATAAAATAGGGCTTGAAAACTGCCTGTTGGTTCCTCTCCATCACCTCTCTGTCTTTTTTTCAGGGTAAACTTTGTGAATGGGTCATGGTTAATAAAAGCTCCTTGGGAAGGTGAAGCTGGTGTTTACAACTCTGCTGTGGTAGATAAGAGCAGTAGTTGCTTGAAAAGGAGGGTGATATCATCCAGCTTTGCTACCTAGAAGGAGCATTACTGCACAAGCTGCAGAGAGACCCTGCTGCCTGGCCCTGCAAAATGCCACCTGCTCAGAAAACTGTACACACTGCAATTTGTCCTAAGTGGTAACAGACAAGAACAAATAAGTGTGCTTTGCCCAGAATGGGATATTTTCATACAGAATATTTTTAATTTGTCCTGTCATTTCTGTGATGTTTTGCAGTTAATTTAGAATCACCACATAAATGAAAGGCCAGGGTAACAGAGCTACATGCAAAATCCCAGATAGCATTCAGGAAGGGAGAAGGCACTAGTCAGAGGTATGGTTTATTATCCAATTTTTTCTAAGTTTTCTCTTCCTTTTTGTCTTTCCGTGTATGTCTCACCTTTTTCAGTTCCTCCGAACCACATTCTGTTTCTTTTTCTGTGTACCCTGTTGCTGCTCACTTTGTATTTTTTCTCCTCTCTCTTCCTCCCCATTACGTTATTATTCCAGATAAATCTCATTTATCTGTTTTCAGCCTCCTTGCTCCATTTAACTCTTGCCTGAGACTGTTCCTTTTCTTCCCCCACCCCACTCTGTATTTTGTCATCTTTGTCACTGCTGATTCTGCCAGAATTCAAACACCATGACTCAGGTGGACAGCAGATGGGCCTGGGCACTGAAGAAACCCTTTATTTGATGGTGAGTAAAGACAAGCTTGGGTATCTGTATCCTAACTAAAACAGTGTTGCGTCTTTCCCCATTGTGGCCTGACTTTTCCGCAGCCCTGAGGGGGGTGGAGAATTTGGTGTCATTAGGATAAGTTGTCTCAGGCTGGAAACAGCAGAGCTGATCTCTGTTGGAGCAGCACTGTGGCTACCCAGCGTCATTTGACGCAAGCCATGTGTGTTTGCAGAACGCTGAACCCAGGAATGCAAATGGTGCTCCCATCCAGGAGGCAACAGAAATGAGTACTTGCTCTCAGCTATTTCAGCTATTTGCTATTATTTTGAACCATTGACTGTGAATGAAGTTCAAGCCAAATTGAGCACAAATCACCTAGAGCTGCATGTGAAAGGCCTCAGATAAATTAGTAGTAGAGCCTCTAGCCTCACACAGCTTTTAAGTGAGCCATCATTGCATATCTGTCTCTAAATGCCAGTACTGCTCCGCCTGCCTCAGTGTTGCTACACAAGGAAGGCTTGTTTCACTGGTTACTCATCAGCAGTTGTAGGAGGGCTCTGAAATTGCAGGCGTCAGCCACAAGGACTCTGTTTCAACCCATTTCTGGAGGAGGAGCTTGGGGGGATACAGTAAAAAGAGGTGCAGGAACTTGCATGGGAAATATTAGAGGACTACTTGTCTTCTATTTCAGACCCTGGAGCTGTGTGGCTTTGTGTGTCTGTCAGTAATCAGGAGTGGGAAAGAGCCTCTTCTCTCTAATTGTCCCTCTAATTTTCTTTAATTGGGGAAATGGATCTTTTTGTGGACATTTCTCTCTATTGGGCAGGTTAATGCTGCTGTGGGCGTCTTGTGCAGTGCTTGAATAAATGGGAGGAAAAGTGCCTCTAGCTGCATGGCATTTATTCATTGCTTCCTCCTTGAGAGGGAGGTTAGTGTGTCACAGCATGATTAAGGGCAAGAGAATCTTACCCTAAATCAGAGAAAGCTTGGGAAGGAATTAAAATTTACTTCCTCAGGCCACACATTTTTTTTTTTATTCACTGCTGTCTTTCCTCCATCGCTGAGCTCTAGCGTTGTTGCCACGTACAATCTAATGGATACACTAGGGCCAGCAGCGTGATGGATTTCAATGTCACAGAGAGAGTACTGAGTGAAGTGCATAGGGGAAAAAAAGAGAAAAGGAAAGATCCTTGGATTTCATTGTACAAATAAATATCAGAATGAAACAGGTCTGGCATGACTTCAGCTCCCTGCTACCCAAAGTCAATCACACTGAAATGCACATACAGGCAAGAAATACTGTACTACTTTGGCATGGGTGAAATATTGGGTCTAGAACAAACTTTTTTGACCACTTAAATGCTGCTTAAAACTTAAGGACAGACTTAGCAACACTTCAGTGGAGTCTGGAACTCTTAATCCAACCTTTTAGTAAGGATAACTAGTACTGCCGTTTGTCAAACCTGGGTTGGAGGGGTGGGTCTGCTGCTCAGCTGTGGGACCCCAACTGAAGTTTTCCTCCCTCCCTTTAAGTGCTCTTGAACACAAGAGGTGTGTGTCTTACACTGCACCATCACCAGTCTTCAGTCTATTTTTTTTTGTGCTGCAAAGGTCCATATTTCCCATGATAAGCCCAGGGGATCCCCAGGTCTTACAGCTAGGACCTTGGAGAAAAAGAGCAGGAGCACATCTCTCAAAGGAAAAGCAAAGGTGACTTGGCACCTCCATGTGTTGCTGGCTGAAATGGAGATAAGGGAATGGTGGTATAATTTAGCAATGTGTAGCAAATTTAGATCATAAACATGTCCACCTCCAGATGTGCTGTTTCTAGTGCTGCTGTATGACAGCACCTCAGGTCAGCTCTTCTCAGTAAAGATTTAGCCTGGACTTGCTTGACCCAGGAGACCAGCTATTGCTGTTTAATGGCTTTTACTGGAAACCCAGTGAGTAGAAAAAGGCTGAGCTTGCTTTGCTTCATCCCTCTTATCTCAATTGGAGCCAAACACTGGCTTTTCAAGGTAAATGGAAAAGAGCAAGGTTTAGAAGTATAAAAAGTCTTTCTTTGTGGAATAAATACCCTTTAAGACCCAACAAAATGTTGAGATTTTAATCACAGACTCATAGAATATTTGAGTTGAAAGGAACCCAAAAGGATAATGAAAGTCCAACTCCTAGCCCCGCGCAGGACAACCCAAGAATCATCCCATGTACCTGAAACCATTGTCCAAACACTTCTTGAACTCTGTCAGGCTGGTGCTGTGACCACTTCCCTGGGGAGCCTGTTCAGTGCCCAAACAACCACTGGGTGAAGAACCTTTTTCTAATATCCAGCCTAAACCTCCCTGACACAGCTTCAGGCCATTCCCTCAGTCCTGTCACTGGTCACCACAGGGAAGAGATCAGTGTCTGCCCCTCCCTCATGGGGGAGTTGTAACTGCAATGAGCTCTCGCCTCAGTCTGCTCTTCTTCAGGCTGAACAAAGTGACCTCAGCCACTTCCTGTAAGGCTTCCCCTTCAAAGACCTTCACCACCTTTTCTGCCCTCCTCTAATCATTTAGTGTCTTTCTTATATTGTGGCACCCAAAACTTCCCACAGCACTGGAGGTGAGGCTGCCCCAGAGCAGAGCAGACCAGGACAATCCCCTCACTTGCCTGGCTGGCAATGCTGTGCCTGATACCCCCCAGGACACATCAAGGTTGGAAGAGACCTTTAAGATCATCAGGTCCAACTGTCCCCCCAGCACTGCCACTGTAGCCCTTAAGCCACTAAACCACATCACTCAGTGACAGATCCAGAAACCTCTTAAAAACCTCTCTGCAGGATATCTCTGCCTTTTAGTTATAATATTGCTTGTTATAGCACAATCTATTTTGCTTGTAGAGTCTCAAGAATCTGCAGAAAGCACAAAGCAGCAAAATATTCACTAACTATCCTGGCAAAGGGTACACTTGTGACCAGGTCTAGAGAGCAAAGATGTTTTCTTCCTTCATTAGTTCCTCCATTTCTGTAGGCACTACAACATGGCTTAGCATATCCACTGTTGTCTGGAAATAGTCTAATCTTTATTTGCCAAAATGATAGCTTAAAACTAGAAACTAGCCTAAGAGGCATCATGTCAATTGAACAAATAATCCTGATAGTTCCCATGTCCCCTGCAAGGTTTTTCTTATTTTAAAAAATAATAATAATAAAGCTGAAATCAGGCACTGAATCTTTGTGTAACCCAGTGAGGGCACAGACAATAAAATTGCTTTATATGTGTCCCTTTCTTACCCTTATCTTTCTTCAAAGTATCAGAAAAAAGAGGAAAGCAATAAAACCAAATACTTTATAGATCATATAATGTAACACAACTTGATGGGGCTGTTTCTCTCACTGACACCAGGCTGCAATGTAAGGTGAAGGCTGTGTCCTGTACATAGCTTTTGAGGTGCTACTTGAAAATTTGGTTTAGTTAGTGTGGTACAGATGTCTGGAGTTATTTGTATGGTGATGCCCTTATGAGTTGTTTCATACAGAATGTTACAATAAAATCAAGTCATTAATGATTTGGGATTGAAATCCCACCTCTTAAGTATCATTCATGCAAAACCTTAAGGTGGAACAAAACTGTATGAATAACATGGTTTGGTTGGGTTGTTTTTCCTTTTGATTTACAGGACAAAAGTGGGAAACAAGGTAATTAAAACCTCTGGTTGTTCTTTTTGAAAGAAAAGACAACCCCAGTGTGTTGAATGAATTTTATTTGACCTAAATAACTGATTTTTTTTAGTTTTAAATGTATCATTTGTCTTGAAATTGAAGCTCTGTTTGCAGTGATAAGAAGCATTGAGTGGGAGACATCCTCCTGACTCTTCAAATATGCCTTAAAAAATGGGCACTTGCAGTACTCACTCCTTTCTTCTTACCCCTGCTTCTGGTTTCAGTCAACATTGTCATGAATTTGCTATGTTGACTGTATGGGACACCTGAGGGGGCCTGATAGTTTCAGGAAAAGCATGGCATATCACAGAAGACATCCTTTCAAAAGGGCTTGTGATCACCTGCTTATACTTTGAAAGTAATTATCTTCTCAGTTTCTTTAACTGTACATTTATTCTTCTTGTTCTTTCCTTTGGAAGATAAATAACCACTGATAACATGTGTGCACTATATGGGGACAGAGCAATGACTTCCCATGAGGTCATGAAATCGTTCATAAAGTGTTTGCCCTCAAGTTGTCTGGTGTATTTTGCTGGGATTATCCTTTGCTGTCTGTAACATCCTTGCTGCTGAATCCCTAGATGTCTCAAACATGGCACTCTGGGACAGAGAGGATATTTCATGCTCTTTTGGAAGCTGTTTTGGTGTGAAAAGAAATAGGCCAGATTTGCCCATTTCCACTATTTTATGATCCTGTGTAAAGGAAAAGAGGTTGTTGACAGCACATCTCAAGAGAAAAATATGTTCCATAGTAGTGAATCCCTTCAACACTGGGCAAGAGTAGGACTGAGGACATTTCCATGGACTTGCTAACAAATTATCTTCAGAGGAGAGACATGTTATGCCTATGCTTCTGTTCCTCACGAGTGGAGAAATTTTAAGGCTTCTTTAGGGTGTTGTTTTTTTTAAAAAAAAATCTGAATTTGGATAGAAAGTACTCTGGCATAAGAATCAAGCTGGAAGGAGTTTTTAGGGTGGCCCCTTATGTTTCTTCTATTTCCTGCACAATTTTTAGCAGAGATGTTAACCGCTTCTGTGGCAAAAAGCACGAAGTTAGGACACAACAGTGCTTAATTTGTAGCTGATCTCCAGTGTCTCCTTCATTTCTGATAATGAAAGTGAGTGAGTTTTCCCACATACTTTGTTTCATTAGGTGATTCTCAGTGCCCTGGGATGCAGGCTTCCAACCAGTAATCCTCTAGAAATAGACAAGTTCAATTTGTCACCCAGCTGCAGCTCTAGCAGTAACTTCTTGCATTTTTTTGGTAACGAGATGTTATCTTCAACTGTGGGGGAAAAGAACTGAAAATTTTCCAGAATGGCAGTGAGGAAAGGAATCAAACTTGCAGTTGGTACTTATGGACAAATGTCAGTACAGCAACCTCTGTTTCACTGATGGCAAATGAAAGGTAAATATTGTGTAGGGTGAACTGATGGGTTTGTTTGAAGGGCTGAAATGAAGCTTTGCTCTGACTCTCCAACCTTAATTGGAATGCCTTAATTTCCAGGCAGGAGAAACCTTGGCCCACCCTGAGAGGTGCATCAAGAGCAACTTAGGAGACTGCAAGGAAAGCCAGCCTCAAAAGTGTGGTTTTGTCACTCGTAGGTCCATTCCACACAGAAGAACAGTAATCAGAAGGTGCTGCTGGTGTTTGATGGGATGACTTGTCTGGGAGTATCTTATTACTGCTTTTGTTGGGTCCAATGCTGACCTGTAGCTGTTACAGCCTTACAAAACCCTTCCAGCAGTGCCAGATCAGTCTGAGTGGCTTTTAAAGGAGATGTGGTAGAGTGATAGTATCTTTGGTTGGCATGTGTCTGTGGAACAGCTTGTATCCACAACCAGATCATTTCATTTACTTGCTTTCAGTCCATGTTCCCATCTCTTTAAAGTGGGCACTATAATGCCGTCTCATTATGCACAGACTTTATGGGAGAGGTTCAGTAATCATTATGAAAAGGTCAGATGCTTCTGTGAAGGGCACCTATAAATGAGTCTATAAATAAATAGTCTGGAAGCCTTTAGGAGAGGCTAACAACTTATTTATCTTTTATCCTGCTGGTTTCAGGGGATGTATAAAAGCAAGAGCATACTGCTAATTAGTTTAATGCTCAGATTTTTGTTAGGGGCCACTGAGACACTGCTGGGTGTAGCAGTTGGCTTGATATGACACCTGACCAGCACTTGGCTCATACCAAGGCACAGTGTGGCTCCACAAGATCTGTGCTGAGCCTCGCTGGGGACTGTGTTTCTTAATTGGGAAAGGTTTGTGTTTATTGAGATGATACTTGCTGCTAAATATATCATCAGCAACTCTGTGGTACTGCTTTTTTCCATTTGGCTCAGAGGAGAAAAACGACTCTTAGTAATGCTTTTTATTGACTAGTCTGAGTGCTGCTGGTTGTTTGGTTAGCATCCAAAAGTGTCAGCTCTGGACTTGAAGCTGCCTAGCAAAAAGCTGGTTTCATTCCACATGCCAATGGTGTTTAAAACAGGTAGTAAGAAACACCTCGTTTGCTTTGAGGTTATTATATTTTTATGGGAGATGAACCCTCCTGATCTGCCTGTATACTGATGGGATGGATACTTTTGTTTGCCACCTGCCTGTGCAACAGGTTTTGGTTGCAACAGAAAGGTCCAGGGTAGAGCACAAAGACAATTCTGAGGGATGGCAAGAGATGGGGGAAGTCCTGGGATGACTGAGGGGATGCTTCTTTGAAAGGCTTCTCCCTTGGGCAGCTTGTTTAATTGCTTCAGCATTTCTTAGCTGTTTGTCACATGATGTTCAGCACTTCCAGCTGCGGAGAAGCTGACAGTCTCAGTGTGGGGGTTTTCAGAGCCTCTGGCACACAATCCTTAACATGCAGCTCCTTAGGAGATCCATCCAACTCCTTGATCTCTGGCTGCACACTGAAGCACAGAAAAACCACTTGAACTTGACTGTAAGGATAGAGTGCCCCTTTCCTTTTCTCTCTGACTAAGGAGACTGGACTTATAAAGGGTATTCAGTCCCAAAGCATTCTGGTATCTTTGAATCCAATCTGCTCCAGGCTGTAAATCTGCTTAGTCTTCCGACTGTTCCCTGTGTCACATAGTTTAATGCCAGGTAAAGAGAGAAGTCAGTTATTCATCGTCCTACCCTCATCTGTCTTCTGAAAGAATTGAGCCAGGCTGCATATTTATTTTAGATCTGGTTTAAATATCTGAGTTAAAAGACTGGCCTTTTTCTTTGGCAGCCTGATCCCACCTGGGTTTGCTTTATCAGCAGTCTGAATGGAATAGGGCTCAAACATTCAGTTGCTTCATGGCAGACGGTCTCATTTCTACCTGCTGGGCTTGCACAGGATGGTACTGGGTGTTGCACTCATTGCAGGTGGGATGTTAATGATTGCAGCCTTTCTTCCCTTGCAGGCCTTCCTTTCAGAGAAGTGGGAAACACATGTGGGAAATACAAAATGCTCTCCTACTTTGGCATTTGCACTAGTTT
Source organism: Pardalotus punctatus (assembly GCA_013400915.1). Classification (NCBI taxonomy): domain Eukaryota; kingdom Metazoa; phylum Chordata; class Aves; order Passeriformes; family Pardalotidae; genus Pardalotus; species Pardalotus punctatus. The sequence continues at coordinate 377,687 of VZTX01020713.1, read as the reverse complement.
GATTAGGCTGGAGAGAGCTGCAGGGCAGCCCCTTTCTCTGATGGCACATGGAGACCCTTCAGCCCAAGAAATAGGAGAATGCCCACTACAAGAACATAGAGGAGCTGCAGCAAAAGACGCAGCTGAAGAGTACCTGCCTTCAGGAGGGTTCCCAGCTGGTGCTAGAGGAAAGAATGAAGCAGTGTGTTAGCACATTGCATCTGTCTGGCCTGCCTGAGCACCCAGGGCAAGCTTGTGGCTGGGGTTCAGTTTCCACAGAGGGGTAGTGCCGGAACAGAGGGAGCTGTATGTATTGATTGAGCCATGTGGGAGCTGTTCCACTGGCACATCCAGCAGAGCAGTGTTACTCAGTGTTAGACACAGCAATATCTTCTGGACTCCTCCCTTTGCTAGAAAAACATAGGGCTGAAAACAGCCTAAGCTTGGGCCTTAGTAAGCTGGACAGTGTCCGCCATGTGTTGTCTTTCAGTGAGATAAAGGACACCATCTTCAGAATTACGTGGTCATTTGACCTCTTTCTTTCTCCCTGGAGGTCTTTTCCACAAATCCCTCTGCCCCAGCCCAAATCCTTTTCTCACGAGAGACGTCTCCATTTTACTCCATGCCAGCTGATTTTTGAGCCACGTATGAGGTGGGACAAGCTGAAGTAGAGCACAGATGGAGATATTCTGGACAAATACATCACCAGCTTCCTCAGAAGCTTACAGCAGTACTCTCTTTCTCACAGGGGTGTTGTCTGTTTCTCCTGCAGCTTATTCTTAGTCCAGAGTGAGAACATAACTTTTCTTTGCAAATTTAAGCATCACTGAGGTGCGTTGGATTTTTGCTGGAAGAAACAATACATTTTTGCAAGCAAAGAAAAAATGCTCTGGTGACCACTAGAACAAACTTTCCTTTCAAGTGGAACAAAACATTTTTGTCAACCTGAGGCTACTTTGCTTTGGGAATCTCTAACAATGGGGTTTATAGTCTTTGCCAGCTGAAATATTGTCAGTTCTTCAGGCTCCTTTTCAGGCATTAGTATATGTGTAAATGAGAGTTTTCCAGACCAAACTTCACACCATATTAAAGTATATGGAGCCAGGGCTAGACAGGACATAACATTAGCTAGACTTTCATTTACAGTGGGTTATAGTTGTAGGGATCATTCATTCAAGCCCAAATTTTTGCTATTTTCATTACTGCCCAGGTACTCTCCTGGAAAATTTTTACCTAAGAATTTCACCTAAAGAGCTACTGGGTTAATATATATACATCTAATTTTTCCCTCTAGGAAGCTAGTGAAATAAGAGCAGTTTTCTCAACATCTTTCCTGTATGAAGTTCTTTTCCTGCAATAGCAGCAAGACACTTCATCACTCTTCATTTATGTTTCCCCCTTTTGAAACAGGCGTTAATGTGTTGGTTCACCAGGCAGATTGGTAAGAAGGATAAATTCAGTTGTACATATGAAGATGGCAGTTATTGAATAAGGAAATGTTATCTTAGATCAGGATCTCACTGTCCAAGCTGTGGCCTGGTTATGGGAGTGGCCAAGCAGCTCCCATCAGCCAAAGTTTTCTTAAATAAATGATAATATTTTATTGTCTCAAGTTAGATGATGATCAGTTTGGTGCTGGCTGACATCTATATTTGCAGTCCTTTCAATTTTTAAGAAAGATAATTTTTTTTTACATTTGCTAATGGAGGAGAAGTGGGGATATTTGTTCTACAAGTGCCTGCTCTAGACAGAATATTTAATCTCTATTTATATTTCTTCTTTCGACAATGGGCACAGATATTTTTGTCTCTTTATTCATAGACTTCAGAGGATTAAATAAGCAATAATGGTGATCAGGCCAGATTTCTTATTTAGAGGTTCCAGATCAACAAGGCAATGAATAAATAGGACAAACAGATTCAGCCAAGTCTTACAATGTATTAATTTCATCTCGTTTCTCATTAGTTTGGTATCAAGCTTGTCTTATAGTCTGCTGGAGTTGCACTCTATATAAAAATCTGCTCTGAAAAACAAGTTGGTAGTTCCTGAGATTTATAAATATTGATGCCTGAATGTGGCTCCCGCGTGTGTCATGACATTTCACACTGGAAAAGAAGAAAGTTGCAGCAGCTGTGCAGCATCCCAAGATCCCTTGCCACCAGCCTTTTTTCCTCTACTGTTCAGCCTTTCTTTTCCACCCTCCTGAGAACAGAGACATCTTTCTTTTTTCATAGGTTTGAACCTACTTGGGAAATAGACATTCTGCACACATAAAGACCAACAGCTAACTGTTAATTTTAGGCTACTCTTGTTAAAAACCCCATCTCTTAAATGTGCCTTTACGCTGTGCCCTCAGGCATGGTCAGAGGTTATGCTTTTCCATGTCTTGGATGGAAGTGTCAGAGCTGTAATGGCTCAGTTTGTGAATTAGCTGCTCACATTCTTTCTCAGGCCTGGATATAAGCAATAGGTAGGTCTTGTGTCTCTAAGTGAAGCACACACCACCCATCTGTCTCTGCAAAGATCATCAGATTTGAGAGAACAAAGCAGAAGATATTTGCATGTATCTTGCATACTTAATGAAATGGAAGTGACACTGTTCTTAAAAGCAGAGGTTTAGAGAGCAATCCAGGTTATTGATTTTTGAACCAAGTCCTTTTGTTCCAAGGGAGTAAGTAATTCATTCTTACATTAGACTGTGGTTACATTAGATATTGGAAATTTGTATAGCGAGACAAAAAGGAATTGCTGCCCTAAAACTTACGTAAGTCTTCATCTTCTCTGGAATCCCTGGGTAGCTGCAGAACTGGTGACATCTCATCAGCTCTGAGCAGGAATTGTCCCAAAAGAGGGTTCTTGAGTGCTTTGTTATGCAAGTTCGCAGTTTGGACAAGAGCAGCTGAGCACTGGTCACTGTCCAACAACTGTCTCTGCTGCAGCTTTCTCCTATTTCTCCTGTAATGAGCAAGTCAGAGTGTTTTGTATTTTTGTGTTTATATGTCTCTGTCTCAACAGCTTTTGTAACATTGTCTCGCTGTGGAAATTTGCTGTTACAACAACTGCTGTACTAACTGGAGATGAGATGTTTTAGAAGGAAGCTCTGCTTGTACTATGATAAATGAACAGAAGGGCTATTTCATAGTGATTTTTGGGGAGGAAGAAAAATAAGTCCTGTTTCCCCTCATTGTCTCTATTTTTGAAAAGGGTTATCTTTATTTCTTCTTGGTTTGTTGTTTTGTTGGGTTTTTTGGGTTTTTTTTCCTCACTGATAGACCACCAGAGCAGCACAGTATTCAGGAAATTTTCCCAGAATATGTTGACGCAACCAGCTTGCTGTCTGTCAGAGTCCACAGCTGCTGTGCTGGGAAGGGACCTACTTTTTATTCACTGATGGTTTTTTGAATGCTTAGAGGCAAGGATTCCAAATTTTCCCTTTACCTACCTCCTTCATTTATTCTTCCAAAGAGAAAGCAATTCTGTTTGGGAGATACAAAGGGGCTGTAATGGGGTAGAGTTGAGATAGTTTTTTTCTCAAGATAATTCAACCCTACTGTAAGAGATATATTTTCACATGGGTGAATGGGGGAGAGTTTTCTTGTCCAAATACTGCTCAGTAGTGTGGGATGCACAAGCTTAGTATGGCTGAAAAAATAGTGGTCTGGTTTTGTCTCCTCCAATAAAAAATACAGTCTGGATCCAGAGAGAGAGTGGCATTTGTTGCCCCCTCTTGTCACACATCTGTGTGCATGTATGCTTGTGTTGGTCCCTACTTAATTACAATTAAACCTCGTGCCTGGATGCAACCCAAAAGTCTTAGGTGTGCTTCTGTGAATTTTTTGAAAATAGGTGTCCAGATGGAAAACAACTGCCCTGCTTAGGGAAAGCCTTCCAAATTCATGCTGTGTTACACTTTGGGGAAGCCACATAGTGGAGCTTCTCAGGTCATAGGATACATTAGCTCTGTTGAACTCAAGAAATTACCTGTTGGGTGTGTTTGGTTTTCAGATTGCCAACAAACCCCTAAAATCAATTAGTTGTGCGGCTTTACTTGCAGTACATATTTTCCTGCTGTTCACAGGTAGAAGCTATTTTATGTTATCCCTAATTATTTCTACATTCAGCTTTTCCTGCTGGCTAAGGCAGGCATTGCTTTTTGTGCAGGAATTAGATCCCAGGTACCTTCTAAGTTTTCAAATCTGCTGTAAGCCACTCTGAGTACCTGCAGTGGTATTTGTTTGTTTCTAACACACTTGATGGGGAAGGAGAAAGGCTAACAACTGCTTAGTCTCCCCCAAAGACTTCAGCATTACACTTTGGGGATAAGTAGAAGTCCACTTCTTCCTATGGCCAGAGCTCCATCTTTCTTAGATTGAAATGGATCTTCACAGTTCAGCTCAGAAAGCAGGAAAATATGACTGTTTGGCTACACTGATTTTAGTACGTTGTGTTTATACCTATTGGTGTATACACATGTATTGCAGTCTGTTGTGAGATTGATCCAGGACTTTACATTTCTTAATATTAAGCATTTTCCTTTGTTATGGAGATCTTCTGTGGTGTGTGGGGTGTGGCTGTTTCACAATAGGGAAGCGATGCAAGGCTGGATGCTAATTTTCCAGCAGTTGTCATGGCGCTAAAGTTTGGATAATCCAAGCAAAATTCACCATCCTGTGGCTATATCATTTGCAGACAGTTGTCCTGCTAAGGAAAATGGCATAGAGAAGAATGTTTCCAGTTAATTTGATATGTTTTCCCCAAAACCTCATCCATTGGCTTCTTTATTTGCCAAACTGAAGGGCATCCTCCCCATCACCTCTCTCTCTCCTCCTGCCACTTGCTCCTCATCTCTCTACCTCTTTTTTGCCCTGTCCTCAGCTTCCTGTCCCTCGTTCCATCTCCTCTCCATCTCACAAGTGGTTTCCCAGGAAGGACATGGCACATTTTGAAGCTCAGGCTGAGCTGTCCAGTTGCTTGGCAGGGCACAGGGCATGGGGGATTGCTGAACTCTTCTGCTCAGTCCCAATTTTCACAGTTTGCTCCAATTCATCAGAGAGATTTCTACCCTCCCTTCCAATTCAGCTGAAACAAGGCGAGCAACTCAAATGCTGTTAAGGGGAGCCTTTCAGACAGACACAGTGCAACCATGCAAACATACACACTTAGAAAGCCAGGGCCAGAAACATGCTGTTCCACCTAACAAGTAAAGACATAATGGGATGTTCTCACCCCAACAAAGTGTTTCTGGCTGATGTGTGAGAGCAAAATTGGAAATTCTGCCTCTATCTCCGCCCTGTCCTGTAGCTATCCTAGAAGCAGATAATTTGGTAATTTCATTCTAACATCTTCAGCTCCCCTAAATGACCTTTACAATTTATTTGCTTCATTTACTTAGGTTTTAAGAGATTATGCTTAAGTAATGCTTTGCCGCATTTAATGTTTTGTTGTATTTTAATTTAGTGTGTAATGATTGTCTATATTAAATAATAGTAGCAACATCTGAAATTATTAATCAACAAAAGATGACAGATAATGCATGTTAAGTTCTCTCTGTATTTTGAATCGTTTATCTCCCAGGTAACATAAGAAGAATGTTAAATCCTACTGGAACACATTCCTCAGATGATGTAAATCGGCAAATGTACAGCAGCTGAATTTCTGGCCCATTATGCTTTTCTATGAAAGATGTCTTTGCCTTCTGAGTATTAATTATCCCTGATTCTTTTACTTTTCTTGTTTTCTGCCTTTGCAGGTGCTGCTAATTCTCTCAATTTCTTACAGAAATGGGAAAATTTATCTATATTAGGAAATGTGTTCTTCCTTTCTTCAGTAAGCTGCATTTTCATTTTTGGCATCCATATTTAAATCCTAATGCACATAGAGATATGAATGATGTGGGTTTTACTGCTGACAATTTTAAATCCTACCATGCATCAGCTGCGTAGACAGCTTAACCCCTTCTTGTTCTAGCAGAAGACCATGTATTATTTTGTAAAAGATGACCATGTCACACACTGCACAGATGTCTCTGTCAACAAACTGCCCCCATCTTCAAGTCCCAAAATTAAATCAGGCAATAAACAATGCAGCAAGGCTAGTTGCTGGAGGGGGGATGAAGGGAAGGATCAGGGTTCCTTACCCCACAGTCTGCTGGCCCTGGCACATGTTCCAAAAACTCCCACCCAAAGGGATGCAGTTGAAGAGGTTCCTTTCCTGTTCCCTGATTCCCCCTTCAGAAAAGCTCAGGGTGAAGCCCACAATATTTGAGCTCTGGAGTAAGTCTCCATGTCCCACTGCTGGATGTGAGGAGCATTTTGAGCACAAGTGGGTTGTATGCTGGGGCAAGGAGTATCACATGCTGCTCCAGAGGAATTCATCGCTGCATCCAGCAGGCACGATTGGAGCCCCAGCCATGGGAGACGCCCCCTCCCCACGAGCCTGTGTGTGCGCTTTGCCACTTCTCTGTTTCCAGCAGGAGCTGCAGGGCACACAGCCTGGATAGAACAGGGGAGAGGGTTAATCCTTCTGTCTCTACAAGAGTTTAATTGGAAGGGAATTGTCTTTGACTTAATTTCCTCTCTTGTCTCCGCTCAAGCCTGGTGGATCAAAAGAAATGCAAATTGAAAGATAATATTTTGGATGTGCCTGATTTTAAAGTTGAACGTGAATAATCTTTCATGCCTCTGACTTAATGTCTGTATCATTTTTGTCACAAAAGTCTTGAAACAATGAATATTTCCTTGTGTGACAAAAAGAATTTACTTTTTATCAAGAGAGGAAACCTGAGTGATGCTCTCACAGTATTAAAACACAGCTACTAATTACCTCACATTATCAAACCTGACATTATCATTTACATTAAAATACCATGTGTTTTATTTTATAACGAGAGGGCAAAGACCCAGTTACTACAAAGTATCAAGCTACTGCATGTCAGGTGCCACTATATAGCAGGGTTTATTCACAAAGAAATTCACTTGGCTGATTATTAGATTATTGGTTAACGCAATTTAATATAAAACCCCTCTTTTTCTTTCCTCTTCCTTTCTTTCATTGTTACTTTGAATTGTAGCACTAGGAAAGTATTTTTCAAGTGGTTAACTTAAGTTTGCTTTCCAACATCTCTTTATTTGTGAAGAAATGAATTCAAAGGTTCTGTTTTCTTTTTAGTGCTTGTGAAAATGAAGGATAGTTGTGCCTGCACTACAAGAAGGGTGATTTAGGTAAATGTCTCTGAGGCAGCTTGAGTCAATTTAGCTTAGATTTGCCCTGAAATTCTCTATTGCTTTGCTGCAAACCTCCCCATGAGAAAAGATTTACTCTTGCTGAGCTGTATTGGAGTAGAAGGTAGTTTTGTTGGTGTCCTACATTATGGCTGACAAAAGGGGTAGAGAAAAATGCTACAATGAACCACATCAATGGGGAGGAGAAAAGAATTACTTACTTTTTTCTCCACGTGTTCAGTCTGGGGGTGATGGATGTCAGTTGTCATCTCTAAAATTCACATCAGACTTACACAAGAAATCTATAAGGATTTTTTTATTGATGATTTTCTAAGAATTCATCATTTTCAAAATACACACAAGAGATTTTTCCACAACTACTTGACTGCAGATACTAGATCCCTACATTTTGGCTGACACATTGGTGGAATAAATGCCCAGACCTATGTTCAGCCCTAGCTTGGGAAAGCCCAAACATAAATATATAGATGGAAAGAACAAAAAAAAAACAACCTCCTACTTCTCTGCCGTTCAGATCAGTGGTCCTGAGAATGTGCTCCAGGTCTGCACCATGGGACATACAGGAAGGCAAAATCCTGAGACAAAACAAAGGGAGAAGATGCAAGGGTAAATGCTGTTTTTCCATTACCGTGGCACTTGTTCATAGATTGGGAGAAATAAGTTGTGCCTGCTCTTGGAACAGAGCCATTCCTTTGCTCATGCAGAGACATCTCTCAAGCCAGCTGTGCTGCCTCCGAGTTCCTTGTTATCAACTCTTACAAGCGTGGGGGAAAGCAGCAAAATCATGACAATGATAAATGCTCCTGCTTTACACCCTTGCACGGTGCCAGCCCGGTTTGTGGTCCAAAAGCCCCACTGTGGTCTGGCTCCAAGTAACAGAGTTATTAGCAATCATGGAAGGCTGAGAGGTTGGAGGTTCGAGCTGACCAGTTGTTACAGAAAAACAACAGATGCCACCTCTTCTTTTTTTTTTTTCCCTTTTTTTTTTTTTTTTTCCTGGGTTCCTTTTATTGCTGAGTCTTTCACACTCTGGAGAAGAGCACTGCTGTTGTCTGGTGTCTAAAAGCAAAATCACATAAAGGAGGAAGAGAAAGGAGAGGCAAACAAAGCTGTCTCTCACCCCCAGCTCATTAACAAATGCAGCAAGCAATCCCGTAGGCGCACCAGGTAGTGCCCCTGGGCTGGCATGGTGCCCATCTGTGCCATCTGCTGAGTATCAAACCTTCCTCTGCTTCCCATCACGTAGAACCTGATGCAGCCAGGCACTGCCTTCCTGCTGAAATCACTGCGGCACACAGCCAGCCCAGGTTAGCAGTTCACTAGCTTTTACTACAAAAGAGGGGAAGGGGGGGAGGAGGGTGCATTACATCTTTGTATTTTCACAGTTATAATCTCTGTTATGGTATTTGTGAGTGTAATAGGACATTTTTGTAGCTATTTACAGCAGGTCAGGGCAAGTGTCCTGCTTCCCATATGCCATCTCACTGAAATGGCTCTTTTTGTTTGCTGAGTACAACTTTAGGTACAGGCTAGTGAAACAGCCACAGTGGAATTGTTCATGTGATTAGTGGGTTGAAGGAGAACAATAAATAGAAATATGTTGTATATATTATGAGGTGCAGGACTCAAAATGACGGGCTGTCATATAAAAGTGGGAACAAAATAGGAATTTGAGCCCCCAAAAAAAAAGGCAGCAGTAAAAAGTATTTTATTCCATGTCAGATGGCTCCTTTTCTATCTAAACTGGCATGTTTCCTAAAACAATATTGTTTAAGGAAACAGCTGCTCCATCAGAATGTTTTCCTTCTGCTGTGTATCATCTGCCCAGCGTATTGCTCTGATCAGAAAGGTAAAGAGTATGAGAACAGAGGGAGGGTTGAAGGAAGAAAAATTCCATGCCTGTAAACAATGCAGCAGCTCCAAACAAAGTCGTATAAGAGAAATTCTCTAACAATTACGCACTGACATTTTCAGCAGAAAATACATCCCGACTGTCGTAATTTCTTTCAGGTTTTACAAGACCACATCATCAGTACTTCAAATCAATAAGAATGTTAAGAATAGTGTCTGAGATTGCAGTAAAGCCATCTAATTTCCACAGTGCAAGGAATTTCCAACAAATTTTGTAAAATCCATTAATCTAGAAGACTTCCATGTGAACAGAATCGTGTTGTTCTGGTCTTAAAAACTGAAAATATAAGATGGTACAGTTTTTTAAAAAAATGTCATGTGACTGTCCCCATGGATCAAATGCTGTTAAAAAAACCTGTTAGGGTTGGAAAATTAGGTTTTGGTTCAACTTCTGAAGGTCTATGTTAAAGAAGTGTTTGATTTAGAAGCCCTTCTGTCTAAAAAAAATCCAACCTTTTTTAGGGCAGTGTCATATTCCTCCACAGAAGAGGTTAATTTCTAGTCTCATAAGCCTGGGTTCTTTTGAGAACTCTCACTTCTGGCTTTTTACCTTTTGGATTTTTTTTCTGCTTGCAAAGTTGGGAATCTTGGAGACACATTAAAATTAAAAGAGGTGTTTTGCCGGGCATAGTGCAAGTTTTACATGATGGTACTTTTAGACTGCTTTTCTTTCAACCTGAATGGGCTCACTATACTTCAGAGCACTTGCAAGAACAGCTCATATATTGATATATGATGTTGGGTTTGAAGTGTTAGGCAGACACCCTAATAAACAGCGTGATATTTAGAGAGGATGAATGCCGAGTGACACCCAGTGAGCTATTAACTTTTATTTTGTTCATTTTGCCATCTGTCTTTCTTGCTAAGCTTCTCCTGATCTCAAATGCAGATCCAGTAGTTTAGATGATTGTGTACTGAAGCAGCTCTGATGGACAAAAACCAAAGTTTTCAAGGCATACTTGCCAAGTTAGCCAATGCTGGTCTGTTAGTCAAATACCCAGGTGTTTTGAAGAGTGAAAATGCTGGAAACTGATTATCTCAGAGTTTTGAGTTCTTTTCAAAACCTAACATTCATATGGCCACCTCTCCTCAAAAGCCCTGAGATTCTTTGAAGAATACAATTCTAAATGTGTTTGTTGAGCATTTAAAAATTAGTCTTCAAGTTCTTTTTGGAAATAAGTCTGCAGCTCTTTTGAAGAGAGTTAAGGTAACTACTGCATCCCCTGAACTCTGCTGACATGGTGCAGATAGATAGGAAAAAAAGTCATCAATGCCTTGCATCAGCACTTAATTGCGTTTGACTAAAGCACACATTTGCTGGAAGCATGTCCTCCAAAAACCATGCGGATGTAATTTTTAAAATGTTGAAATGAATTGGTTTGAGCCTTTTACTAAAATACAACTCAATGCTTACATCATTTCTGTTTCAAGGGATTTCTTTCAGGCTGTAACCAAAACCAAAGAACAGCTGTACCACACAGGCACAGGAAAGAAACTGTGATCTTTTCCCCCAAAATACATGGAAAACCCATAGTTTCTGATCTTACTACATCTGATTTACTATGGTTTTGACTTGGCAATCTAAAGTCATATGGCAGAGGCTGGAAGGATTACACCATGGTGAAATCAGGTATTGCAGTTACTGTGGAGAGGCAGAGCATTTGGTCTGGGCTAACTGGAAATAGTGCTTTTCTTTTCCAAGGAAAATGTCTTTTCAGCCTGACTTAAAGCATTCAGTTCAATGTCCACTAAGCGTTTCAGGTTGCTCATTTCGGGGTTGCTACTTTAGATATTGCTCTTTTTGTGTGTCACCTCCAGACATCTATTTTTGAACCCCCTGGCATGCAGAGCTCCAGCATGTCTGATTTTTGCCTGTCTCTTTTCTAGGCAAAACTGTTCATCAGACAACCAGAATTTGCAGTTTCCATCTGCCGCAAGCTGGGCCTTGGGCTGGAGAAGTAGCTGCAGGCTGCTGCTCTCCTGAGGAGCAAAGGATTTTGGGATTTGTGTCACAGTACCAAGAGTTCATGTCTCTCTTTCTGGTAAGTACGTGCAATGTGCACACACACATAGCTTTTATGTAACCCTCCATTAGGTGAGCATCTAAGCTTCTTCTCCAAACGCTCCCTTGAGACCATGTGTTGGGTGAGTACATCCCATAACAGTCCTGGTCTGTACTGGAAATGTTCATACAGTAAAGTCTACTCAAGGTTTCTACTAGTTGTGCTGGACTTGGTGTTGTGTGGAGAGTGTTCAGCCTGAGCAGAGTTGTGTGGGGGCACTTGGGCTGACCTGTTTCAACTCCAGAGCTGTGCATGGAATAAATGCAGCAGGGAGAACTGCAGGGCTCCTTTTCCTGAATGATAGCAGTCCCTCTCGCCAGACATGGGGAAGCTGGAATTGCTGTATGGCTCCCTGTACTGATACAACACCATTTCTAATATTTCAACAACAGTTTAATTTTTCTGGGGAGAAAATTTCTCTAAAATTTCTGGGAAAAAAGTGAAGTAAACCTTCCAAAAACTGCAGATGGAAAGCTTGCATTTATGTAAAATGGAAACATGCTGAGAATCATTGGAGAAAACCTATATTTTCTTGCCAATTATAACAATATTAGGTAGCAGTGAAGGTTTCCAAGGCAACCTGGCCACGGGTGCATTCATGTGGAGTGTGTGTGACTACCTGTTTTGTCAAGCCAATGGATGCATGTCAGAAGGTGGTATGTGGGGGGAGTACAGATCATTTCATCAGTCTACACTACAAAAACTATTTAAAAGCAGAGGGTTTGGGGCTTTTTTTCTTTTTTCTTTTTTTTTTTTTTTTTTTTAAATGCCTGATTGTGCCAAGCGTTTCACTGCTTTTCTAGAACAGGCAATAGGAATAGGCAAAAGTTTGGGAGCCAGGCTGAAGACACCTGGCTGGTGGGGGGCCCATGGTTGAGGAGGCCTTCTGGGCAATGTAGTGTGAGGTCTGCTCATAATCATTCTCTGCAGGTGTAAACAAATGTACAGCATCTTCCCCAAATAAACTTTCTTCTTCCTTTTGGCTGAACTAACACCAGCTGTATTTCCCAAGGTGATAAACCAAAGCAATTCTTCCAACACCTCAGATTTCTTGCCTTCAATTGCAGTGCTTGATACCATCTTGTCTTTGCCTGTCCCTCATTTCTCTCTAGTACATCTTTATTTTGGTGTATTGGAGCTTTCCTGGCCTCTCCAGCTGTCCTGTGAAGCACAGAGAGCCAAACACACAGTGGGGTCCTCCCATTTGTGTTCTTCAGGCCATCACTCTTGTTTCCTCTGAAGAGTCATTGCAGTTAAGTGTTGTGTAAGGACCCTGCTGTCAGTCTCAGGAGAATTCACTGCCTTATCTTTGACCTTTTAAAAACTTCCAGGAACCACAGATTAGGTTCATTTAGCAAAAACCATCAGGGCTGCACAGTACCTGATACAGATGTCAAGAAAATAAAAAAAAAACAGCCCTGTAGGCACCCTAGGGAACTGAGAAAGGAGTGTGGGTCATGTTAATCAGCCTTGACTGCTTTCCAGATTGCCAAGGCAGCTGTGACATGGCCATGATGTAGAGCAGTCCATCCCTCACTTTAGCTGGTCAGGTGAGCTGAGCCTGCAGGTCTGAGCTGACATCCCTGGGAGCAGGGCAGATCACTGGGGGATGCAGCTGTAGCCTGAGATTTGGATGAGAGTTTCCACTGTTCATCAGCAGCAATCCCCTTTCCAAATGAGTTTTGCTTCAGGAAAAGTCAGGGAGGATTCCCAACTATCTTTTCTCTAAACCAAAACTGTTGCGGTATTGAGTTCACTGTAACTGTGTGGCTTCCCCTGGGAATTAACAGTCCCATGAGGTGTTCAATGAGCAGTTACCCAGTATTGAGAAATGCCTGTGTGATCCCTGCTGGCTCTGGCGTGAGGGCTTCAACCACACTGAAACCCTGGTCATGTGCACAGCCATGCTCATTCCTTGGTGCTGCTTTCAGAGTAGCCATAGTGGCTGCTGCGTGCAGCGAATGTCGATCGCAGCCTGAGCACTCAGAAACAAGCCTCAGTGAAAAATTAAGATGCTGGGACTTTGTGCTTACATTATTTCACCTAATCGTTGCCTTTTACCCTGGATTACAAAATGTCCTCTGTGCATGCAGATGTGCAGGCTCACATACATCTAAGTCAGCTGAAGAGCTCATACTTTTGTGCAATGAGAACCCACCCAGCTAACCAAGCCAGGAAAATGTCCCCATCTACCTTCCCAGATATTTTCCTCTGTGCTGGCTGTCCTGAAATTTTAGGCATAAGCCTGTTTTTAACTTGTTCATAGGCAAGGAAAGAAAAAACTTGGAAAGACAAACCCCAGGTTGTGTCCTTTCAGTACCTAAAAGGGGCCTGCAAGAAAGCTGGAGAGGGACTTTCTACCATGACATGTAGTGATAACACAAGGAGAAATGGCTTTAACCTGACACAGAGTAGGTTTAGATCAGATATTAGGAAGAAATTTGTTACTGTGGGGGTGGTGAGGCACTGGAATTGGTGTCTCAGAGAAGCAGTGGGTGCTCCATCCCTGGACACTGATGGAAGGCATCTAAAAGTGGCAGCAGCTCTTAAGCATTGAATATGTCACTGAATACCTGGGCCCAAGTGGTTCAGGGGCTCCTGACACTTAAGTCTTGTGTTTAAGCCTCTCAGCCACCTCAGGGCCCCACATTATTTGGTATTTTGGGTTCCAGAGAAAGGTGCATCAAGCTCTTGCCTCTGGAGGCAAAATCAAACACAGGATTGAATTGCCTTTCCTTTTTACAATATGGGACACTTGACAGAGCAATAGAAATCCTATTTGAAAAACGATAGCTGTTGATTTTCTGCTTGCTGAGAATTATTAGTGTTTTTTCTATCCTGCAAAACCAGCCATTAAATCAGCAAAATGCTTTGGCGTTAGAACCATTTTGGAATGTAAAAAATACTGCTGCTTCTTGTTGAGCTGCAAATGCTCAGTTGCAAAGTTAAGGGGAAATCTAAAAGTACAAATAATGATCTTAATTTGAAAGACATTTTACAAGTAAACATGCTACAATTGTAGCTACAAATCAGATAATTGCTGAACATTTTAAAACCTAGGAGTATAAAATTAAAAACAATAAAATCAAATTTAAGTCCGAACAAATGACAGGGGAATTCTAAGTAGAAGGTTAGATTATTGGGTTTTGGGGGGTTTTTTTGGACCATTTCTTTATCTCTAAAACCTCAAATATTGCATAGTGGTCTCTAATCATCTATGTTATAATATTTAAATGAGCATATACTTTAGCATAAAGTGGTTTACAGTCGATTTTTCTATTACTGTATAAGAAATGTATCCATGAAACATAAAAAGGTCAACCACTTCAATGAAATAACTTTTAAAAATAATACAGTTTTACAGCCATACATAAATATATGTATTTTATTATGTCAAAGAATATGAAAGAATATAGCTCAGTGTTAAAACACAAGTCTTTCAAGCAGGATACATTAGCTCTAAACTGGGGCATATGATCATTGAAATACGTTATTTCTGCTTTGGACTTTACATTTCCAAGTGAAAGGTTTTTCTTCTCCCTACTTCCCATCTTTTTTCCTCACTCATAACAGTTTATCTGTCCAAGTACTGATAGTCTTGTCACCATTTATTTTAGTAATGACTGATTAGAAAGTGGAGGCTGTGCTGGCCCCCCTGCATTGTGCCCAACTCAGTGGCCCAGCTGTTCTGACCCACACTTTGGGAGGATGCTGACAGCTGAGCTGGGGAGGAAAGCTGAGGTGCAGCCACGATGCTGGTGACAGAGAGGGTCTGGAAGTATCCCCAGGTGGGATTTGACTGAGGGGAACATGGAGAGACAGTGCTTATGTTGATACATGTGGAACATTGATCAGAACACCCTGAGAAGGTAGAAGGAAAGGGAGAAGAGACCAGAAAAGATACTTTGTGTATGTGTTTGGTCCTCCTGTCTGTCTGTGACAAAGTTTGGCTTGGTCTGGGCAGATCCTCAGAGAAATTCTAAATCCCTGGATATCTTTTGTAGCTTCTGACAAGTGTATAGCAGCCCAGATATCTCTGCTGAGCTGTCAGCTAGTTCCTTCTGTACAGGCTCCCAGCACATCCCACTTGACTGTGGGATCCCAGGAATACGGGTTCCCAAAGCATCCACTGTTCCACAGTTAACTAATAACTCTAGGCCATACCCGACCTAAATTTTATGCAACTAATTAAAAGGGTAAGTTTGTTTCTGAGGAGCAGCTGTTCACAGAGTTGGGAGGTAGAAATAAGGTAAAAAGCATTCCCATTCCCTACACATCCTTCCTCTGAAGCAATCAATAAGTTTAATTAGAGTGGTTAGGAATGAACTATGAAAGCAGCAAAGTTAGTATCAGATAAATTAGGGAAATATTGGGACAGGAGATATATTTGTGACATTTTTAACAGAAATCTGATGTACGTAAGTGCCTGTGCTGCTTGTTCTGAAGGGGAGGAGTGCGTGCATCAGGGCCTCACAGCAGTGGAAGAAAAGTCTATTATAATCCATCCGTTTCACACACTGTAACTGCAGTCTCCATAAGTAATTGGAGGGGAGTGTGGTATAGCACCCACACCACCCTGCTTGAAAATACTGGTGTTCTCTTGCTGGCTAGCCCCTGAAGTCAGTGGGTATCATACAGCTTTGATATACTGCAGGATGATATAATCCTCCTGTGTGCAAGTCATTGCACTTTGCACACAGACTTCACTTCTTTCTCGTACAGAAAGAAATCAGTTCAAAATAAACCACATCTGTTCCGTTCCCTCTTGTAGCTGTGCTGGACTGCACATCTCAAAATGCTCAAATACATATTTTTTAGGAAATCACTCAAATCATCCCCCAGTTCTAAGCTGCGGAGGTTCTACAGCAGGGATCATTTATAACTGCAATCATTGCCTTCCTAGAGAAAGAATTTTAAGAAAACACTTATTTCTAAGTTGGATTTTGTTTGTGGCGGGGCTGTTCATACTTTTGAAGTTACTCATGTTCTTAAGAGACTTTGCTCAATTTGGTTCAAAGTGAGAAGTGACAGAGCTGAGAGAAGCATTCATAGCGAATATCTTTGTGAAAAATGCTATAGATCTGCTGATACAGGTATGTTTTGTGGGTATATCCTTTTAGTTCTTTTGGTGTAGTAACAATATCTGAAATTTTGTCTGAGGCACTGAACTTAAAAATTTTGTTAGCTGAAACATCTGAACTTCCAGTTTAAAACTGCTCCATGTGTCAATATTTTTTATATTCAGTTGAGACCCTTCAAAGCAAAACATCTTGCATTGTGGTGGGGTTTTTTTCTGAAAGGAAAGGGTTCATTTAGTGTGGAGGAGAGAAAAGATTTGATTAGTCTAAAGGAGAGAACATGATGGAGGACATCAAATAAGTAAAAGGCTGCTGCAATAAGGGAGGCAGTAAATCTCTCCATGTTCAGGGTGGATACAAGAAGAAATGGGACTCTAACAGCAGAGAAAAAAACCCGAAACATCAAGCTAAGCATTAAGAAAATATTCTACTGGTAAGGTTATAGCTCTTGGAGAATTCTGCCTGACTGGAGATCTCCACCAAGCTATCTCTCAAATCTGGTTTTGAGGTAAAGCACCCTTCAGGATAACAGAAAGGACTTGTTCTGCCTGAGGGCTGGACAATCTCTGAAGTCTCTCCAAGGCTTGGGATCGTCTGATGCTGAGGGCAGTTTTCTTAAAGATAAAACACTACTAATATGGAAAGAGTCTGGTAAGAGATTGTAGGTGCAGCAAGCAGACTCTCAAAGAGAGTTTCCCTCGGACAGTGGTGGCTTTGGCAGGCTGGTGGCTGTCCCGAGGCTCTGCACGTGCCTTGCCTGTATGTGGTCTGCCTGTGCACAGGCACAGATGGGGCTGGCAGAGGCAAAACATCTCTTTCAATCCTTCTAAGAAATGACAAATTAAGATGTGATTATAGAACTGTTAAAAAGGAATTACCACAGAGGAATTTCCAGATGGCCATGCAGAATAACCGTGGAAGAGTGAACAGGAAGGTTGAGTTATTTATCCAAGTACAGTTCTTTCTTCTCTTTATTTTGGGTTGGAGAGTCCCATTCTGCCTTCCAGTCTGTGCAATAATTTCTTATTCAGTCCAGTTACAACTGCCTTTCTGCCTCATATTTCATTTTCTTGTCCAGTGCTGATAATATTCTTTTAAACATAATTTCTCAAGAATATAAAATTATGAGATCAGTTTATTCCCTGCTGTGGAAAATAACCTTGGAACTTTTTTGGCTGGGGCTAAGCTTATTTGACAGAGTGTAAGGGATGCTTTGGTACTGTTCTGCAGAACAGCATGTAATCCTGCATGATAGGGTATCAGAGAAAATCACTGCTGATAACCTCCTAGGTTAATTGCTGTGCAATGAGTGCTTTGAATCAACACATTACGCTTAATCCCAGAACACACTTTGGCTACCTCTTCCCTGTGACTCCGTGGGGCTTCCAATTGTTATTTATGCATGATAGGTGACACTTGTTTCAGAGCTACCTAAGTGATTTAGATACAACTGTTTAACTATTTTGCAGGAGCTCATCCATGTAGATGATTCTGGCATAATGTACATGGCAAATATTTCTACATATTCCAGCTAATGCATAGATAATTCCCTACTCCCCTTTCTCATCAAAGGTTCTAAATCCTTATTTGTTCTCTGCACAACGGCTAGATTTTTTTATAAATCTTTTAAGTGCTGAGCACTGCACATGAGTCTCAGAGGTCACCATGAGATCCTGATGGAAATTCTCATCAAACTGGAGGTTTCTGTGTTTGATAGAGTGGTCAAACACTATGTTTATTCCAGGTGGTCCTCTGCGAGATGATCCCATGGATGGGGAAAAATTTCAGTCAAATCAATGGCAAGAATCTTCTTGTCACTCCTTTAGCTCAGGCCCATAGAAACTCCAGAAATCAAAAACCTTGCAGAGCATAGGACTTGTTTCTGCTGAGGATTAGGCTGTATTGCTCTTTTACTAAGGAAAATTTCTCAAGGTGTTTTAAAGGAACTGGATTCATATTCCTATTGAATTTTGTGGCAAATTAGATTTTGCTACTTCTGAAAAAAAGTACCTTTATGATCTAACTGGATCAATGCTCTTCTGGTCCTGGAAGGTACACTGCTGACACAGCATCAAGTTTCCCCTAGGTTAAAATAACACAGCATAACAAAATAATATACTGAAAAGTAGGGCTGAGCAGGCTCTCTTTCACAAATCCACTGACCGGTCATGTGACAAGAGGAACTCTAGCTTGCTCAATACTTCTTCAGTATCCACATTGCTTGTGTTCTTTTTCATTAGATCTTGCACTTGCAAGTCACAACATTGTTCACAACCAGCTATTTAAGTATTCTTGCCATGGAAGACTGCGAGGGAAGGCAGCTCCTGTTTCTCTTTTAATCTCTTTCCCGAGAAATTATGCCTTTGCAATCCTCTGTCTTTCATTCATTACTCTATCACTCACAGCTGCATTTTATGTTGTATCACACCTTCATGTCTGTAGTATTCTATCCATAATAATCAAGGGTGTGACTGAATTTACATCGCCTTGTAATGCAGGGAGGGAAGAAAGGAAGGGAGACAATGCTGCACACACCCTGTTCATCTCAGAAAAATGGTCTGTGTACACAGCATGCAGTTAGTTCAGCTGTAGCAAAGACCAAAGAAAATGCTGTTTTCTTACACTGCAGTCAGCTAGAAGCTATTACAAAAACTTCCACTATCAGCATCAAAATAAATCTTGGCTTCCAGATAGCGCAATATAAGTTTTCTTTGCAGGTTCACAGAGTAGCTACCAATTTACATCTTATATACAGAATCTGTGGAAGGAATATGTATTAACTTTTTCATCAAAGTGTTGATCTTTGCTTTGTAGCCTGTGAGGCTTTCCATTGCTTCTTTATTGCTTTCAAGGCTGGTAGTGTGCTCACAGTGAGGACTGCTAAAACTTATTTTTCCTTAATCCTTCTCCATTATATGCTTGGACCTGTAGTCTAAGCCTAGCTTATAGACTTTGAAGTTGACTTTAAGCATTATGAAAGAAATTTACTGCAAATATAACAGTGGTCTGTGTAACTTCTTTGTTTATAATTTAAAATTGTAACTTTTTTGGGAGGGGATTTAAAACAAATATAATTTGAAGTCATAAAATGCACGTCTGTGAAAGTAGTCATGAGGCTCAAAATACAATGTAGACACAGAAGTAAACAGCTCTGGCAATGAAGTGCTCTCAGCTACCCTTGCCATGTAGAATGACTAACCTGCTAAAATCATCAGTTCACACAAATGAGCAGATAGGGTTCAGTAAAATGCAGGATTTTTCCGATAAATTGCCACCATTTCCATGGAAATGATAAGGATTTTGCTACTTAGGCTGTTTCTGTGGATCTGTTGTGTCACTTGAACTTTTTTCAAGTTGCACTTGTGTGGAAGATTTTACCGGCTGGAAATCATGATTTCTTGTTTGAAACATTTCTTATAGAGAACATTAGCTGATCCTGATCCCATCTTGGTATAATACAGCTCTTTTATTAAATTTAGATCTTAGACTTGCTTGCACATTAAGCCAGGGTTGAGGATTATCCCATAAAGGATAGGTTTGCATTCTAATCTGATGAGAAAAAGGAAAAGATTGGAGGGTGGCATTCACTGGTAAATTAGGAATATCCTTCATTTGTGGTGAAAGCTAGCATTGCCTTTATGTTTGGAAGTATATAATATATTACAAGTTGTTTTCTTCTTGTACCCTGCATATTTCTCTATACTTTCTACTCTCCTCCAATTTTTGTAGAACAATCCCTCAAGAATTTTTCTAATGACTGGCAGCCTGAGACTGGGCATTTTAAACTGTGGAATGGTATAGCGTGTTAGGTGCACCGTGATTTTTATTTGGATGGATGCTTTCAAAGAAAACTCATCTGTAATAAAAAGTTTTGGGCATGTTATGAGTCAGCAAACCATCGTTTCTAACAAGCGAAAAAGAGAAGCCACTCTTTTTTCACCAGAATTTTTACCAGAATCCAAAACAAGTGAGGAAAGGACAGGTGCAGAGTATCAGTCACCTCAACAGAGTCAGATATGGCTGGAAATGTTCCACAATACAAAGCAGCTGAACTGTAGGTACAGAGATTCTGTCATGCCCAGTGCCTCCTCAGTCACTGAAATGATGGCAATGCCTTTGCCTCCCTCAGTGTCAAGTGCTTCTCCTGTAAGTTTTGGGACACAGCAGGCTACAGGGAACAGGCAACCATTCCTTTAGACCCACAGAGCTCACATCTACTCCAGTCCTGATGCAGGCTGTCCTGGCTGAAAGCCTGAGGCTACACTGCTTATCTGTCTCAGACCTGATGCATGGCCCTGCATAGAGGCACCTGAATTAACTACTCAGGCTCCTGGTGTTGCAGGTATTGCAGGTTGCCTGTCAGGATGCTTTAGCTGCCAATATACTGCAGGACTTTAGTGTCCACATTCTGGTTTTGAACAGTTTTGTGACTGCTCTGACCCTCCTGTGATGAAACTTAATACACATTAACCTTCTTGGGAGGGAAAAGATCACGCTCAGGTACCTGGGCTCATTGTTATATAATGCCTCTAAATTCAGCTTCACAGAGGCAGGAATGACCATGAATTAGTGCTAAGTGAAACAAGTAAGAGTGGAAAGACAACAGTGTTTTTCATGTACGGATATGTCTTCAGGGGAATGACCTACAGAGAAACTGTGCAGTGAAAGGAGTATTTGATAAGGGCTAACAGTGAGCAGTCAAATCCAATGAACATATGCCTTAGAAATCAGCTGTGCTACATGAAAGAGAGAGAGGTGCAGAAAATTACAGATGCATTCCTCAATATAATAAATGCTTTTTAACAGAATAGGCAGAAGATGATGCTGGACAAGGACCTATCTTTTGTAGTTTTAGTTTTATAATGAGACCACAGCAACTACCTTTTGTCGTGAGCAAAAAAAAACAAAAACGCTTTCTTTGAACATAAGTGCTAGTAGTTGCATAATATGAAACTTACTGATGCATGTAATGGTAGCAGTGGGCTGTCTGAGCACAATGTGCACTTTAAAATTAATCTCTGCACAGATCAGCAAGCAAATACAGATTCTCCCATGTTGACAAAGAGCAGTGCACTTCTTTAGGAGAAGCCAAACTTTCAAAGCCTGGCAGCTGGAGTTCACAAGCTTGTCGTTCCGTTATTAACTCTGTAGGCCTTAGGGAAGGGGTAATGGATGAGATGATCCCATGAGGTCCATCCCAGACCTACTTTGTTTGGTTTCATGGTTCCTAACCAAGCAAGCGATAAGCAAAAATGTTCACTGAAATGAGCAGAGGGAAATGGATTTGTGTTAGTTATGCAAGGTGCTCTGTTCAGTTCAAAGCTATGTAGTCCATTCCAGAGTTCAGCAAAGAACAGGTGCAAGGAGCCACAGCCACAAGGATGGTGCTTGGAGAGACTCTGTGAGCCCTGGTGGTGGTGAATGTACTTTGAGGAAAACCAAAAGATGGTAAAGAATTGACTTTGAGGGAGTGAATTTGGGTGGGACAAGACTATTAGGAAGAACATCTCCCAAGAGACCTGAAACGAGCAGACCTTGGCAACACAGCTCTTCAAAATCTTCTTTATCTTCAGCAAGAAGAAGTGACATTTTACAGTGATACCAAAATCACTCAACCCATATTGTAAATAGTGGGGATTTGAATCCCAGTGGCAGAAACATACTGGGTTTCCCTGCTTCTGACTTGTGTGCTGTGATCCTTTAGGAAGTGTAGGTCGGGGGAAGAGGCCAGGTTCTTGGTCAAGGCAAGGTTGGATGCTCACTGCATCCAACCATGTTTGCCTGGGGCTTTGTCCACATGGGACTTGAAAGCCCCTGAGGTCTGATTCCTGTGCTTGCCTGTCCTCCCAGTGAGTACAGTTCAATCCATTATCTGCTCTCAGGACTGGGTTTGCCAGAGATTAACCAAGCCTGGCTACAGATTGTAGCTGTATCTCAGCTCTTTGCAGACCTTTTGGTGCTCCAGTTGTCATCTGCACCCACCCCTTGCAGCTTGCCTTTAAGAGACTTTTCTTGCATATTTGGTGGTTTCAAGTAATAGCTCCACTTTTTTTTTTGTTCTTTTCTAAGGAAAAGGAAGGGCACCTTTCTTTAGAATAAAATCTATCCCAGTCTTTTTGCAATCCTTGGACTATAACAATGCATTTCTGTGTTTCTTCCTTTGCCTTCTTCCAACAAATCAAGCAAGCCCTCAGTTCACATTTTAAATGGAACCCAGATGATTTGTAGGCATTTTGTTATGCATTGTAGAATATTTGTACGTTTATGAGCTCAGGTCAGAATTTTCCTTGTGTCTAGAAGAATGAGTTATCTTTCCCCATCAGCTTTCAGGGGCTTTCAGGCACACATGAAAAAAACCCTGAGTGATTTAGGTACCTACTGAAAGTTATTCAGACAGAGGACCTATTGCACTTTTGAAATATTACTTTCCTCAATGTGTTAAAAATCCCAGCTGCAACAACTGTGGTGATAAGGCATTAAGTTGAACTCTGCCTTTTTGCAAAACAGGATAGTTTTTCTCTATCTTCTGGCAGATATACAATCCAGAAAAACAAGTCATTAAAAGATTCATTTGTAAGAATAAACAGAATTGACAAATAAAGCTGTTTTTTGAAACTAGGCTGGAAAAGTATTTTTTTTTACTTGAGAGGTGATGATAGATTTCAAAGCTCAGTCCGTGCTACCAAATGCCTACACCACAATTGCTCCCCCAATTAGCTGTTTGTAAGGCAGTGCCATCTTCCACTTGTCACATTATAGACTTTATTCAAATGAAATACCTGAAAGAAAAACTTCCAACCTGTCCAGTACTACTGAGCAGAATTCTATTATGTAAATCTACTTCCATATTTTGGGAACAAATGATAGGCAGGACATGAAATGGAAAAATAAATTATATGCACATGAGTAAAAGATCAGTCAGGCAATGAACTGAGGTATCATTAGGGCTGATGAATCACTATTATCATTATAAAAATAACATATAATGCTTCAAATCCTGCATCGTGGTTGACTTCTTTGCTGATGAATATTTATGCAGTTTCTTTTGTTTCTTTGTGTGTCTAACAGATGCCAAGCTAAGTTCAATAGACAAATTGCATCTGTGTGAACTGTCACAACCTCATCCTTGTTTTTTCTAGCAAACTAAAGTTAAATAGCAAAATAGAACAAGTAAACAGAGGTCAGAACCTCCATCTCCCTACAAGATTCAATCAGCTGATAAATAATCTGTGGAAGAATTCAGTTCATAGCAAAGAAGGAATGGAATTTAAATCTTCCATATTTGAAACGAACCCTTGCATATCTGCACTCTGAGGATCGTGTTACCTAACCAATGTATGTGTCATAACCTAATTAGTCACTTACCTCTACTAAATTTCTCAATATTCCTTGTGTCTGTGCTACTTACCTTCAGTGCAGGATGGGAGAATTATTATAAGTGTATGGGGTTTATTAGCAAATAAGGCTTATAAACAAATAAAAAATTACAAGAAGGAAAATAAAGATGGTTAGATAATGGTGTTTGGAGACAAAAAAGTTGAGGTCAACATCATTTACAACCCTTTACAATTGGTAATAAATCAGTTCAATTAACTCAGTGTTTTAGCATAATCTTGTTCCCAAACAAACTTTTATTTTAGCACAGTAGTATTTATGGCAGGTGACTTGATCTTTTTTCTTTTTTCTTTTTTCTTTTTTCTTTTTTCTTTTTTCTTTTTTCTTTTTTCTTTTTTCTTTTTTTTTTCTTTTTTAGTGCCTCCAGATGTACAGTCCTATTGATTTGCTTTTCAAGCTTTCTGTAGATGGTAGAATCAATGGACTACTGTCACCCAAACAACTCTGAAGTAGAATTTATAGATTTGGGGAAATTACTTAATTGCAGGAATGATGCTTGCAGCTAAGCCTGCCCACTTACACTTGTGAAACTACTGTGCATTATCCAAATCCCAGGCATCAAATATATAACAGTATATACAAGTAAATACAAGAAAATAATGTAAGTACTTCTGGAATCACTTTTCTGAGGTATTACATAGTATTTAACTGGTGCTCACACAGGGATGCCATCTCTGAAGTTTGTCCCTAATTCTGCCTAGAAAAGCCTTGAATCTCTTGACATCTTCTAAGATGTACAAGTCTTCCTACAGCTAACCTAGGCTATATGAAAGCAGAGTTTGCCATTTAAAAACCATACCAGGCAGAATCAGGATGAGGATTTCCTCCTCTCTCAGTGCCAACCATTTATTTCTCTCTTCATGTGGAAAGTCTCTCCTTGCAAAAGCAGCACATGGGATTTGGTAGTGATTCTAAGGGCTAAGGAGACACATGCCTTCCAGTAAGCAAATATCTCAGTACCGCTTCACTAAGTGATACACTTGCAAAGACCCTGGGTCTACTTTGATAGGTAGAAACTCACACAAAAGTTGATTCTCCCTTGTCAGCTTGACTGTTGCAGTGCCCATCAGTACAAGTCCCGTGAGTCATTGTGATTACTTACAGCCCAACCTCTTCTCTGAGGCCTTGTAGTCCCTCTGTCCCAACTTTTTCAGGCAGTGAACTTGCTGATATTTAGAAATTCCAAGACTACAACCAAGCAGTGAGCATGTTTTGGGGGAGAGGGAGGGGTTGTTTGGTAGGTTTGTTTTGTTTTGTTTTGCCTGTTTTCTTGCACACTACATCTTTTGGGCAGCTTTGCCCAGGAAATTTTTTATATCTCCACAGAAATCATCACCTGCCATACTCAGTTATACAGGAGGTACTGAGCCTTACTCTGAACACCTCCTACTTTTTCTGTGCTTCGCCACTGCCAGGATGTTTTCCAGTGATGCCTTTACCAAGGGATTCAACAATGTGTAACACCACACCATTTGCTAGTACTTCCAACTCCCAAAGAAAACATGAGGTCTGGAATTGGAGGAGTGTTTTTTGTGGGGAAATCTTTTTAGGTACCTGCATGGTACTGTCTTTAGCCAGTAACTCTTCAAGTGGCAATGCAAAGTCATTTGATTCACTTGCTTGACCAGTTTCTAATTGGATATAATGAAGCAATGCAAAATCGCTGTACACACCCCCTCCAGCACTGCTCAATTATTCCTTCCATCTCTGTGATGAGATCAGCAGGACAATTTCATACATGCCGGGCTCTCCGTGCAGCTGACAGTCCCACCCAGCTAATGAGGCTTTACTGCTATCCCAGTGCCATTACATTTTTATTCACTCGTCCCTAGATTTACACTTCATGTTCCCCTCTGCAAGTGCCACAAGAGCATATCAGCTTCTTAATGCAAAACAAATATACGATCTGGTGGTGTGCATTACGCATATATACCTTTTGCTAAAAATCAGCTGTGCATTAAATGGATGGTATTTCTATTTAAAACAGCCAGCATGGTCTGAACAGATAGACTGTGAGCTGGTTGCCTAGGCAACAAAATTCCTCAGATTGGAGGGGTTTGTAACAGAAGATGTTTAGCTAGCTTTAATTTTGGGGCACGGTTTCTAAAAATCTTAATTGACTCCTTTCAAATGTATTTTATCTAGTGATAATTCTACGTTTCAAGACCAATTAATCTACTATATCCTTGCTGAAAATTATAGCTATAAAGCATATAAAATAGAGACAAAAGTTAAAGGGTAACTTATTTCAGTTTGGCAATTGTTTAGATGGTTGAGCCTTGCCTCTTGGCTACTACGTTTACTGAATATTTGTTATTGTCAGTCATATAAAGCATCAAAAATTATTTTTGTCAATTTGACTGCAACTGGGATATCAGCTACCAAAATTCTTGGCCTTGTTTTTATTAAGTTCTATGTTTTGTGTAATGTTTTCTGCAAGTCTCCCTGCTGCATGCTGCTCTCGCCACATAATTCAGCACCATGGATAGAGGTTCTGCCTAGTCCTGGAAATGGGCGCTAGTGTGAAGGGTCATGCTGCAGAGCACGGATGTTCAATCAGTGTGAAGGTGAGGATGGCTGTACGTCTGCCTGAGGGGATGCTGCAACACCATGTTGGGGAGAACCATTTCTAAAGTATTCCAGCATCGCTTTCCCGGGAGTTCAGCACCCATGGCTGGAGGGAAAATGCCAAAATGCTTATGTCCCATTAGTCATTACTTAAGTGGTGAGATATTCTAAAATATTCAGTGTTTGGTAATTTCTGTTGTTCTTACAGCATCAGAGGCCTCTGAAAAGCTAAGCAGGTCATGGCAGCATAGGTACATCCTGCTGGTCTGCAGCAGCTGACAAATTGCTTTCAGAAGAATACTGTGTGTGCAAAGTTGTCCCCTCTCAAGATCTCTTGGGAACCAAGTTTTGTGGCTTTCCAGAGACTGAAAGGAATTAAAATTAATAGGAAGTGAGCATTCAGATTTCTTAAGAATAAGTTTCAAAAGCAAAGGCTTAATATTTCTGTAGGTAGTTTTTTTCAAAGCGCTTGAGAGATTTGAGAACACAACACTCCCTGCAAGGCAGCAGGACTGCACTCCTCAATCCCTTTAGGGAGAGGATTGTGGGCTGCTTACCCAAAGACAGGTAGAAAATATCTGTCTGAACAAAAAGTTGAGAATTCTCCACCTTGTGTTTCCTTTCTGCTCACCTGGATTATACTGATCTGTGCTTAAAGCAAATGTAGAAGTGGGAATCAATCACACAGTTACTTCTGCTGTCTGGATTTAGGTGGTTCTTAGTCCTTGTCTGGAGCTGTGGTTTAAAGGGAGGTATGTGCAGTTTTGTGAATTTTAGCTTTGGGAGGAAAGAATTTGGTGTGCATCTGGTCTGGACAGCAGAAGCCTTGCACACATTATGGAGATATTACTTTTTTTTGCTTTCTCCTCCAAAATTAAATCTATTGTCTCTCCCAAATTAATACTAATTTCCCCACTGTAGATTGAACTTTCTCAGCACTTTGTTTCAGCACTGTTTTCCACAGATGTTTTTAAAAACCTTTGGTAAGGGTATCTTGAATGTAACACATGGAAACAGTCATGTGCACTCGTGCTTGTGTATTCACAAGATAGAAATTCAGATGATTTGAGGAAATGTGGTTAAAATGACCTGTCAAATGTACTAAAGTTCCAGTGCAAAATGCAGGCAGCAAAATGTTTTCTGCTCAACTGACATTGCCTCAGCTTCTTGCTGAGCACCCATTTGCTCACTCTCCTGAGGGCAAGATCTTTCTCACTTTCATTAGGTTTCTCTAAAAATTCAGACAGCACTGTTTGTTGTTTTCTGCAGATAGATTTTGGCCTTTTAAAGATCAGTCTTGCTGTTTGATTATGAAAGTACTACTGAACATTATGATTCTGGTTATTCTTAATTGTCCGTCAATTTTTAGTGGCTGAAAATCTCTGTCATTTAGACAAGAGAAAGATGTCAGATTCAGCTTAAAGGAACTGCCAGGATAGCAGCCTGTCATAGGACCTCTCAGTGACTCAAAATAAGATGCTTTGTCCCTAAGCCTTCTTTTGCATGTAGCTCTGGATATTTATTGTGATGGGTTCCACTTAGACAGATGTATTTGCAGGTCCTGTCTTGCTTTCACAGTAAATAGGAGAGATGGAAAAATGTACAGCTAATTGCCAGTGGGGTAATGAATTTCCTCATATTTTGACTGAGCCTGTTAATTAAGTTGTGATCCTATGGGTTGTTCAAATAATTCTGCTTGGAAAAGGGTGGCCACACAGCAGAAGTGTAGAGACCCATACCATGCTACTCAGGATTTTAAAAAAAAAACAACTCCGGTTTAGGTTGATACAAAAAATCCCACAAAATACAAAGTCTTAGTAAACCAAAATATTTTAGAGCAAACTTTCTTTATTTTTTTTCTATAGTTATTACTATTATTATTTCTTTGGTGTTTGGCTGAGGTTTTAAGATGTTTTAAAGATGAAAAGGAACATTTGAAAAGGAACAGCCATTTGGAATTGAATGATAGAAGTATTTGTTTAAAGAAGACAAAACAGAACAAAACAACAACTACTCAAAAAGAAGACCAGCAAAAACAACCAAAAAAACAAACCAAACATACCAACCTGAGATGTCTAGGTTGTTACCATCCTGTACCTCATTCCCTCCCTAGACGTTCGCTTGCATGAGAAAGAATAAAGACAAATTGAAAGGTTCTTTAAAAAAAAAAAAAAAAAGCCCTAGTATTACCAGATGACCAATTTTTTTTCTCCCAAAGCATTCGATAGGAAAAAAAAGCTTTAGTTTGTGCTAGGAGCATGTGACATTCATCTGAATTGCAGGTGAGCTCACAGAGGACTACAGATCTTCTGCTATCAGCAAAAAACAGCTTTCGAGTTAGCTCTGCACTGGAACTGCTGAAATCCTCTTCAACTGAAGGCAGTGGCAGCACAGCCCTTTATGAGAAAAACAAACAAACTGAAACCAATTTGTGGGGCATTTATTAAATCACATAGCCAGAATTAATGTATACAGTATTTAAGTTAGTAAAATCTGCTTGTGGGAAATACATTTGGGAGCAAAAGTACTTAGGATTTCTCAGTGTCATTTTACTTTGCTTTAATTTTCAAGTTAAATTTGGAAATAGCTTAATACTTTTTCTGAAATGTGGTAGGGTACAGAATCTAATAACTGGAGGATGGTAAAAATCCTAGGACTGGAGGTAAGAAGGACATACAGGTGACTTCTGAACCCTTGTTCCTTCCATGGCTTATCTTACCCACTATGATATATGCTTATTTGCTCTTAAAAGCAGTGGAAGTGAAAAGTGCTAATGCTCCTTTTTTTTTTGTCTCTGATGAGAGGAAATTTATATTGATCCATCATTTGGCAGTACTGGATGGTTGTTGAAATCATAGCTGGCTGGCCTGTTCTGCAGTTAGCGGATCAGTCTAGCTGTCGCATTACTCTTTCATGTCTTCTGCTGGTGTTCCCAGTCTCAGGACCCCCAGCATCCACGGTGATTCAGCATGTTAGTCCTCCTCCATCTCACCCCCATGCCGGCTGAAGGGCAAACCCAGACATTTCTGCACACAAAAGGCCCAAACCAAGTAATTTCTTCCAACTTCATTTCTAGAGCCTGCTGCCATTGGTTTGACAGAGTGCTTCTCTTTTTGACCCTGACACTGAACATGCCCTTACAAAGTCCCAGCGGTGTGCTTGGCATCCTCCACAGCTGTTAAAGAAGTGCAGTGACTAAAGTCAGAGCTTCTGCAGACTGCTCCTCCATTTGCAATAAGCTTTCCCCTTTTTCTACAACCCAAATCATCCAATAGGCTGAAGACCTGACAGCAGGTCATATTGACTCCCAGAAAACACCTCCTTTCCCTTCACATCTCTAGAGGACTAAGACATTTCTTGAGAGTTTTAAAGAAATTTGCCTACAAGCTGGTGACCTGCAGTGGTCCAAGCACAGCACAAAAAGGAAATAAGTTGATCCTGCAGATTTGATGACTTGAAGGAATATGAAGTACCCAGTGCCAAGAAGTCTTGTGAATCCATGCAGGAATCACTTCAATCATCTGCAAAGTCACCTGCAGAACAGCTTAGAAATCATTTATTATGTTAAGTATTTACCCTATAGTGATTGCTTTAGGAGGAGCCACTCTTGACCACCAAAATTTATGGTCAACGTAAAGGTAGGCCTGGCTGACTAGAGAATGGTCTCTTCAACCTCCATGTGTAAACAGCTCAGGGAAATTTTGTCTGTTCACCTGAATGGGAATAATACCTTTGAAGCCCATTTATACCAAGGGAAATAGCTGTATTTCAGGCAGATAAATCACAGTTAATGTTCTTTGTGGGGTTCTTCTCTGGAAAGCCTTATTGAAGGCAGCTGGATCTGGGAATATTTGCATTGTTCATCTGTTTTCAAGAGTAAAACTCACTTCTTGCATTTCAGGGATTTTTAGATGTTTATTCTATATTTCTCTAAGTTGCCTGAGTCCTGTGAGGGCTTAGGTCACTTCATCCTGCTCACCAGGATAGGGTTTCATGACCTCTCATGTCCCAGTGGCATCTGTTATCTTTCTTTGTTATATTTTTTGCTTTCTTTCCCCATTTCTATGGCAACTCTTGACAATGTCCCCTCTATTATGCAGTTCAGCATAACTTGGGGGAAAAAAACTGTTGAATTTCAACAGGGTCAGATGTCAGGCTTTTTAGAACAAGATTGAACACTTGGCTGGCAATGCTCATCTTGGCAAAGTAGGGGGAAAAAATCCTGTGTGGGGAAGCTTTTTCTAAAATGTGCTATACATCCTGTAACTGTGGGTGATACATCTCTGCACTGTATTCCCAGCATGAAATAAAGGCAGGATGACAACAGCAGAAAAAAATCAGCCACCAGTCTGGACTACCTGTATCCTTTTAGGCAATTGTAGACACTTGTCTCATTGTGCCGCTCCATGGGTTTGTCTGCAGGAACAAGGCAGTCAAGTGCGCTTGTCCTCCTGGTGCCACAACACAGGGACAGTCCAGAGGGAGGCTTCGCTTCTCATCTTGCTATATTTAATGAGAAGAATCCAGAGATGCCCAGCTGCCCTCTCCCTTGCTTACTAATAACACCTGAATCCTGCATGGAAAAATGCAGTGGTAAAAGAAGATATCCACAGGGCGCATGTTATGCTGATCTGTTCGCCAGCAATTATGATGTCTGTGGTGAGCCACCCAGGCAGTCACTGCACAGACATGAATAAGAGTATTTTAGCAAAGGACTTGTAAAAATTGCTGGTGTGGTTGTTGGTTCTTCTACACCACCTTAAGAGAAGCTGAAGTTGCCGGACATTATATTGAAGAGCTGGACTCCTCAGTATAGGAGTAAAATATTGATGGGGGTCTTCCAAAAGTCTGGTCTGACTAGTTTTGCCTCTCTGGAAATGAGATGGCTAGAAGGGTCTCTGACCTTGTATTTGCAGTCAGGAAAGAATGAAAGAAACCCTTCCTGTACACCAAGGCTGCAAATGAGATCAAAGGGGGCTCAGAGATCAGAGCTTAATAGGAGTTTGGTGAAGAGGAAATAATAGATGTTTTTTTAAATTCAGATATGTAGAATGAAGATCAGCAGTTTCAGAAGATACTGTGTTTATCACCAATACACTCAATTTATTTTTGTCTTCTGCCCTAGGAAATTGCAGCATTCTAAATGATGGGCAGGCCAATAAACACACTTGGAAACAAGTAGCTTCCCTCGGATGAATGGAGACACACACATGTGCATGGTTCACACCTCACAGTACTGGAAGGTGAGTGATGGGCTGAGATCTAGACCGTGCCTTGGCAGAGATGGGAGCTGAGGTCTGTGTCTGGGGCATTCCTGGCCAGACACAGCAGCACTGACCCCTGTGAGAAGCAGAGGGGTAGCTGGGGTAGCTGTGGCCTTTGCACCTGGTGTGCAACTCGGACGGAGGCAGAAATGCAGGAGGTGTTCAAAGCACTCCCTCCCTCCATTGCTCTGAGGATAGCAGAGCAGCTGTCAGGAGGAATATCCCTATTCCATATGGCTGTTCCATGTAAATATAGCACTGTAAACAAAGACCTGCCTGGAAATTAATGCCAGGGTGACTAAAAATACATGGGCATGGTTTTGCTGGCTCTTCTACCACTCAGAGAAGTGAGTCATAGAGGCTGGATTATCTATTTTAAAGAGATTCATTTATATTTTGCATTTAAGTATTCATATTTATATAAAAATAAACTACATTCCCCCTCCCCTTTTCAAATCACAACCATATTCTGCTGCTTCTAGAGGAAGTTTGTGTTTGTTCCAATGCTTTGAAATTAACTTTATATTCAAATAACCCCTTCATCACTTAGGAACTCTTTAATTTTTGAAAACTGTAGGGAACTCAAGGGTGTTGGGAAATCCATTTCTTCAAAATGGTCCCATGGTACAGATTTGAAAGCATTTATGAGCTGTTTTGATAATCCATCTACTGAGCTGCTTTATAACTTTGGATTCTAAAATACTTCCCTGACTCTGGCCTAAATCACTTCAAAAACAGAATTTAGACACTTAAATCATTAGGAGAAAAAAATTCTACCAGTAACACATAAGTCCTTCTGAGAGTACAACTCAATGTCTTTGGCAGCAAGTCCATAGAACCGCATGTCAGACAAGAAAGAAAGTTTTGCTAACAAGAAAATCCCCTCAACTTTCAGAATTAAACTGCCTTGATACCCTACAAGTCATACACTCATTGTAGCAGCCTGTCATCAAATTTCAACATCTTGTTCAGGTCTCTCACGCCAGAAAACAGTTGCCTTCGTAAACCAGAAGATACACAGGCATCCCTCCAGAAAGAACAAAGCATGGCAAATTCCTTCTGTGCCATATCTCACACAGCAAAATCAAGAAAGAGTTTTAAAGTGGTGCACAAAAACATAAGAAAAAAATGGTGTAGACAAGTTAGATAACCTCTGTAATTACACACTAAATTGGTAATGCCTTCATATGTACATGTGGGAGAGGAGTTAAATATAGATCCTGACTCATATTCTTCAACAGGAGAGTGTGGTAGGTTATTTTTTTGCAGAAGGGGAAACCACAGAGTTGGACTACTACAAACACATCACCTTTTGATTCTGCATATGCCCTACACCAGGGTAATACCTAGAAATAGTTTAGACATTCATTTTGCCTAAAACTGGATGCCTATTGTCACCGGGCTGGCAGATGGGAAATATGACCTGCAGGAGGCTACTGTTTTTCTGGAGAGGTAGCCCACAGCCTGTCTGAGATGTCTGCGGAGAGGGGAGAAATAGCTAAGCCTAATAACAGTAAATATTTAAGAAATAAGATTCTGACTAGTTCCTTGGGTTATCTTTTGGGGTATTATTTTAAGGTAGTAAAATTAAGAAAAGAAATCTTGCTGGTAGTTTGGCCCAGAAAGGATGTACTATGAAGACAAGGCGATGGATGCATTTCATAGAATGAATATTAAACACATTCATGTGTTTCATAGAGTGAATAGATAGAATTTCAACTGCTTCTTGAAGTTGAAATATGTATCTTAAATCTGTTTGAAAATAAGCAGAATCTGACTGACTACAGCCCAAATGACAGGAAAACTGGGAAATTCATGTAATGAAAGCGAATTTCAGCCAAAAGATGTTACCTTGAAATTTTTTCCTGAACTCAAGGTTTATATTTTTTGAGATCCTCAAAGCAAACTGTAGAAACAGGTCACCATAAACTTCTCATCTTCAGTTTGACAGGCAATGTCTGTGTCCACCACTCCATCTGCTTAATCTTCCTAGGAAGCTGATGCTCATCACTGGGCTTCAGTGAACAGTCTAGTTTTACCAAGAAAGAAATCTGGCTCAGTAGTACTCATGGGGCTGCCAAATGAAAATGGAATTCAAAAATGTTGTGAGTTGCTCCAATAACCAGGAGTCTGCTTTGAAATATTCTTGACACTTCCTTTTCAAATTAACTTGAGAAACATTTTTATATGCAAAAATCTTACGGAGGTTTCCCTGACCCTGAGAGTTTGCAGATTGTCCTTTGTATGCGGAAAGCTGAAGGGAGCTCCTGAGAAAAGAGTCTATAGAAATTCTCACTTTTAGTACTTTGATTATATCCAAAATTGGCATTGTGCAGGCGAAGGCTTTTTGTTTTGTTTTGTTTTCATTGGTTTTGTTGCAGTTTTCTTACAGTTCATCTGCATTCCAAAAAGAAATTTTTTGAGACTCAGACAGGAGGAAGTCCTGCTTCATTTCATGTTTGTCAGGACTGCCAGGTAATCTTGGCCCTGGCATGAAAAAGCTTGAAATATGTGGGATTTTTAGTCAGTTTCAGGCCTTTCTATTTGAGTTTCTGAGCTGCTGGAGATTCAGTGTATCAAATACTCTTTAGGTGGAAGGTTTTGATTTAGTGTTTTCTAACCTGTGACCTGTGCCGACCATACCCACATTCCTCCAACTCTATCATTCTGACTTCAGGCTTACAAACCAGACCTGAATGCATGCTGTTAAAAAGATCTTTGTAAACTGAAAGCCAACTACTCAGGCTTTTGAAAAGCATCCTAGTTTCATCAGGCCCTATCGGTTTGTCTCAACATTTTGGCACAGTGGATAACCCAGAGTAACTTGTTTTATCCCCGAGGGCACAGTGCTGGCTGTTCCCCTTCTGTTCACGGTTTCCCACAGGTTCAGTCACTGGCGGAGTCTCTTCTATACCCACACAGGTGTGGTGTGGGTGGCAGCTTCAAACAGATCCTGCTGCAAAGATGACACACTACATATTTTAGTGACTATCTTGCTCAAAGGATGGGAAAATAACAGGCAGCATACAGAAAAGGAATAGAATAATATCATATTTTTACAATCTCCTGGTTAGTCATTTCATAACACTTTCCCATAAAGTTACATGCCCACATACTACACATTTAGGTTTTTTGACATCTCTAATTGAGGAATCTCTTCTGTCTGCCAAGTGTTGCTTTTAATCTGTTTTTACCTCCTCCTTTTACCTATTTAAGGACCATTAATTTCTGTAATATTTTTCTGAAAGACATGAAAGTATAGTTCTCACTTCTGAAGTTACAAAGATCGCTTAATGATAACAAATTATACTTTACCAGATTGCATGTGGGAAACATTTGGCCTTAATTGAATTACTTGTTTCTTCCAACTCAAGTATCATTTGCCAATACATATAATTACATCCAGAGAAACTTACATACATTCTTTACAATTTGTACATAAATATACTTATGATCAGGTCATTTTGAGCATATTTAACAGTGGGCAGAAAACAGTTTCTCTTTTGTGGATTCTGAGACACTCTTGAATTTACACCTTATTTTCTTCTTTCCTATAACTTCAGTCATGGTCGTGAGCTAAGTGTTCTGCTTTTTCTTCCTCATATAAATATGTAATTGAAATAATTAAAGTCAGGCAGCAAGTACCTGTTAATATTTATATGAGGGAATTAACACTTGCTTTCCTGTGATACTTATGGAAGACATTTAAAAATAACATGAAGCTGATGTTAATTGCTACCTTAGTTACCCAGCCCAGAACATCTTCCTCCATAGGAGTCAGATGTTAACAGCATAGTCAGTAGTGGGTTATTTATTTTGTTCAGTTTATTAGATATTATTCTTAAACAACTGTTCACCAGTTTGTTATTTTGTGGTTTCATCTTTTGCCTATAACCACAAAGAGATAAAATTTATACTTTAAAGTTGTAGTTACAACATTTAGGCTCAGATTTTTTCATCTTTTTTGCCTTCATAGGAAAGGTTTAAACCCAAGACTTATAATCCTGTGCCACAGCATCAACCTCAGGAAACAGATCCAACAGTTAAGCCACAGTCATAGACAGGTATGCTTGTCCTCTACTATTTTATTGGGTTTGGCCAATATAAAGCTAATTTTCTTCACAGTACCTTATAAGCTTCAATAGCTTACAAGGATTAGGCTGAGTTGCTCCTTTTAAAATGTTGTGTTGTAGAGTCTAATCCTCTACAACAAACCAGAGAGCCCCACCAAAGTTATGGAAAATGCTTGGGTTTGGAGCATTTTCCTAGCAGTTGATGGAAACTTACTGAATCACTTTGTAAGACAATCTGTTCCTGAAACTTGAACTCTTTGCCAGTGTCTTCATTTGTTCCATGACTTAGGAAGCTGTTTTGTTTTGTTGGAGGGGGTTTTCTAATTAAAAATACTATTAGTTTTTTGAACTTGCATTCTTTTTCAGCTTTTTAACTGGGCTTCCTGGACTGTTATCTGGTTCTCATTATTGTGATTAGCCTTTGCAACAGGCCATCGCTACTGATTAGAATTAGCAGAGGAGCTCTCATGTATTCCGTACCCAGCTTCACCCTCTCAGTAATACCTGTAAAAATGCTGTAGCAGCTCCTTCAGTAGTTAAGTTTTGAATGGTGTTTGTCACAACCTGCACCTCTAAGGTTTCTGTATTGTGTTGATGGATGCACCAATATCTTAGGCTACTCGATAGTCTTAGTTTAAGTCAACTTTGAAGTTTGCTGAATGTGAAACTGCACGCTGAAAAGCTGAGAAATAACAGTTACTGCTATTCCATGTTGCTTTGCTGGTCTTATTAATTTTAATGATACTGGTAAGTCACACTGGTAAGGGCAACAGTACCTATAAAAATGAAACACACCACTCGTATTCCTGCATATTTTGCATATGTGCCTGATGCAGAGGCAAAAGGCTGGGCAACTCCCGGTGACCCTGCCAGGCTCCTGCCACCTTCCTGGGGGTGGGAATGCAGCTCCTGTTTGCTCTGGTGCCGTGGGGGCTCTTGACATGGTTGTAAATAAATTGCTGCCATCACTTGATTATAAGTAGTATAGTTTAATATTGAGTATGTGTTGAATAATCAACTTAAAAGTATATAAATAATAATGAATTACTAGTTTATAAATATTGTCTCATTATTAAACACATAATAATTAGTTAATAAGCACAGAAAATATCATATAAGTGTAACATAGCAAGTTGAAGATGCTGTTTGGCTGCTTCCTGGAAAAGTGCCTTCTTTTCCAGGGGTGGAGGAGCTGGTTCCATCTTGGGTTCATCTGTGGCGAGTGAGAGCAATGGGGCCAGTGACACTGCCCCCAAAATCACCGAGCAGGACCCATGGATGTGCTGGGACACATCATTTCTATCCTTGAAAGGCGGTGGGGAGACTTGCCCAGGGTTCCCTGAACCTCTGAGGAGGGAGCCAGGCTGCTTGTGCAGAGGACAGTGCTGCTGCCTGCTCTGCTCCCCAGCCCTGCCTGTCCTCAAGCTAATTAAAGCTTCTGCTCATTATGGCAGTGTGAGTTTTGACATGGTCATAAATCAATCACTGTCCTAGGAATATGAACTGCCATAATTGTGCATTGTCTAAATGTGAACTCATGACTTAATGACTATTCCAGCTGCTGGACACAAATGAATAAAGAGCTGGACACACAAAACCAGTGTGAAACAGTGTCTTTTCCCCCAGAGACTCTTTCAGATGTCGAGTTCAGCCTGATGCATGCTGGCCTCTCAAACTTGAGGG
The DNA here is from genome assembly GCA_013400915.1 of Pardalotus punctatus. Lineage (NCBI taxonomy): Eukaryota > Metazoa > Chordata > Aves > Passeriformes > Pardalotidae > Pardalotus > Pardalotus punctatus. Next base: position 340,432 of record VZTX01020713.1, on the reverse strand, counting down.
ACCAACATGACTGAACCCCCACCTCTGGGAGGGGTCTCTGTAGCCTGCCCACATCCTGCCTGCCTGGAACCCAACACCTCCCCTCCTATTCCTGTACTCCTGCTCAGAAACAGATGACTCAATCTCAGTTTCTGAGCCCAAACACACTGGACTTGGTCTCTGCTCCAAATCCCAGCCCACCTGCAGGAACCCTTTTCCCAGCTCCAAACACACAAGCCTTTTTTGTCCTGTTTTTGAGCCCCCAAATAGCCTTATGAGTCTTGTATAAAGTCTGGAAAACTCAGAACTTAGTCTCCATTTTCAAGCACAGAAGACACAAAACTAAATCTCTGGGTCAGAAGACTCTTGTTCTTGAGGCCCAAGGACACATGTCTTCCTTTGAGGCCCAAAGCCCATGATTTGCCCTCTGTTCCTGGGGTTTTGCAGCCCTGAAACAGCCCCTGCTGAAACAGCCCCTGCTGAGCCCATGTCTGGAAAACAGGATTTAGAATAGGTGTCAGTGCCCTGGGCTGGACCAGCTAGTCTGGTTCCAGCCAGGTTGTCACTTCCCTGATTCCAAGGGCTGCTCAGCTCAGTGGGTGTCATATAATGCCTTCAGATCTGGGAACTGATACCTCTACAAGCAAAAAATAGAGTAAAACCAGCCATAATAACACATTTCCACATCCAGGGCAAGACCAGAAGGTTCCCTCAGGGGCAAATATACTGGCAGGAGCACTGGACTATGCACTGAAGGTGCCAGAGCTGCTGTGAGAGCTCACAGACATGTTGAGAACTCCAATTTCACTGAAGAGCACATGGCTGGGTGCTTAGGATGTTCACAAGTAAACAATACCTGCTTCTTTCAGCGTGCCTGAAGGACAAACACAACTTAAAGCCTCCTGCAATGCTTAGCTGAAACAAGTGCCAGGAGAAAAGGGAAGTCCCATTCATGGAACCCATGCCTCCAGCCCCAGCCAATGGTAAAGGAGGAATCCAGAGGTGAGCAAAGAGCCCTTCCAAACTGGCAGAATATCACCCAACCTGGAATTGCAGCTAATAAAATGAGCTGGACAGACCCTTCCTTTCCCTAGAGCTGTCTGGGGGATGGCAGGGCTTTTGCAGCCACCAGCCTCTGCTTGGAGCTGCTGCCTCTTTCTTGCTTGCACAGATTTCTTAGGGAGAGAAAAAAACTTAAAAAAAAACCCCTTATAATCAAGATCAGAACCTTCAGTTCTTATCCCTCCTCCCTGATTCTGGGCAGTGACTAATTCTCTGGACTTTGGAAGACCTCCTCATTTCCTCATTGACTGTTTTGTCTTGGGAGCTGGCTGTCTCTCCTAGAACTAGTCAAGGAATATGGGGGAGGACACTCCAAAAAGCCAGGGATTTTTGTTCGAACATGCTCTGATTTCCACTCTGTTTCTCTCAGACAGACCACCTGCTCTCCAGCAGCAGCCTGCAGGGCTCTTGCAAGCCTTTAGAGCCCCTAATTGTCTTGAGCAGGCTCCACCCACTGCTATTTAAGCTCCAGCTGAGGAGCAGAACCTGCTGTTGCTTCTCCTGCCTCACTGCTGGGGGAGCAGGGCTTCGTTTTGGAGGCTGATGTATGTGTGGGGCCTATTTTTGGTTTGTTTCCCATCATGAGATTGTTTGGGACTGGCCTGTAGCTTTAGGTTCAGGTTCAAGTGCTGTAGGATGTTGTTGTCAGGTTGCAGTTGTGATGCTTCCTGCACCCTAAAACTTCTGATGAATTGAGGCTTGAAGGAGATGGGGGTGCTGTAGATAATTGCAGATCAAGCCTCTGCCTCCCTAACAGCTGATAAGTGCTCAGCACCAGTGGCTTCTTAGCTCTTGGGAATGGCTCAAGGTGTCATTTGGGTGAGCTGTAGAGCAATCTTTGCTGTATAACCATATTATTATATTTATTCCCTTCATATTCTCATGGGCCCAGACAAGGGCTTGGGTGTGCTGTACCATGGTGAGCATGGATGGCTGCCCTGGGCTCTGTGGGAGTCAGCCTGGGCTATCTCAGCTGTAAGAGACCCAGCCCTGGTCTGTAGCAGGCCTTAAAGGCCCTTTTCTCCATTGCGTTAAGCAGCCGGTTTCAGGAGCTGAGCTGTGCGGTGTGGACTTGTGAGCCTGAGGTGTTTGGGGGTTAACATTTACTTGTCTGTGCATGTCCTTTATAACAGTCCCCACAGTACTCTGAAATTGGGTGCTCCATCATCTCCACACACTCTCAGGGCAGCACTGATATTTGTGAGCTCACTCAGTGTAGTTGTCAGGGCACAAGTTTTGAAAATAAGTAAACATGAGGGTAAAGGCCTCTAAAACCCTTAGCTGCACGAGTTTTGAAGCCTCTGTACTCACAGTAAAGGGAATTAGTCTTCTGTGAGCCTTTAAGTGGCCAAACCAACAGTCCTGTGGTGTTTCTGATGAGCTGGAGCAAGATTTACGTTGCCTCTTCTTCTGATTTCTCTCCAGATGGTGAAGATTTCCTTCCATCAAGGACAGGTCACAAGACTTCATGACCACTGCCCTAACTAACATTGTGTGCTGGACCAACAGGTATATGAGGACTGGGTGATCACCTTTCTGGTGGAATGCAGAAGTGAACTATGGCAGGAGGTAAGAGGCCCTTTTTTTTTTTCTGGATTTTTTCACTCTTGCTGATGAAAAGCTTTTACTGATGTGGGGTAGCCTGGCCTCTGTTGTCACAGAGTTGTCTGCCAACTTGTGGGCAATTTACTTTAGTGAAACTGTTCCTCTGACCTCAGGTGTGTTAAACTGAGAAGATAATGTAAATTAGCCTTAATTTGTCCTTTCCAGTGACCCAGGAGGCAAATTCTCCTTTTGGGAATTTCTGCAATTTCTATCGTGGAAAGTCTTATGGGAGCAGCTGGGATTTTTGGTAGCCCTGGCCAAGTTTGGAAAGGCTTGCATGGCACAATTGGCAACTGGAATCTCAGTGTTTGGTACTCTGATTCACCAACTGGGGAAAAGAGCTTTTATGAGCATGCAGTGCTCACTTCCTATGCCTGAATTTTGTCTGTCCCAGAAACTTACGTGAGGAGAAGGTAAAAGCAAATTTCTCAGAAAAGTCCTGATCTGTATTTCTCTGTCCCTTCACCAAAGCATGGAATATCATAGCTACTGAAGCTTTGGAGCAGTCAAACTTGGAAAGGTGTAGCCTGTCTGCAGACCAAAAGCTGTATTATTTATTTCAGCATTAAAATAGGACATATGTTTTATATGACACAAACACAGAGTTTTTTACAGCAGCAAAGCTTAAGTTTGATTCTGAAGAGAAGATCCCTTCATTTTACAAATGGCTGTCATAATTTTCACTGGAAGATTTAATATCAAGCAAAGGCTCTTGCAAAACCTTTAAGGTGGACTGCAATGAAAACCAAATTTGCAGTTCTGTTGTTGAAAATAATTTGATCGGTAAAGAGGTCTATTTCTTGCTTGACTTCTGAACTGGCCACTTTGTTCTTAAAACCTGAATGAAAGTCCTCCTTCCAAGAAGAGATTTCTCTACGTTTAAGACCAAAAGGTTCATTTGAGTATGTATTTATGAAGGTAGTATTCAGCATGGGCTGTGTTTTCAGGGTTTTGAAGCGAAGGTGGCAACTACATTGTTTTATTTGATGAGCATTAGTCTTGCAGTCTTAAAATCTGAAACCAGTTAGGACTTTGAAGCTGTTTCATAACTGGAAGGGAACATGCTTGGAAGAACCAACTGCTGTGTGTGACAGTCTAGCAGGAGACCTCTTGATTTAAGCCTGACCCATTTACTGCATGCATTGCTGAGAGCTGTTGTGTGAAGTTTCCTGGGTTGCTTGTGCTGAGAGCTGAGCTTGATCCCAGGATGTGCTGTTGCTAAAGCCCGTAGAGACCCTGGTTGCACTGTCCTCCCTGTGAGTGAGAAACAGTGTCATGCTAAAGATCTGAACAGACATGGACAGTGAAAGGGTAAAGGAAGAGCTGTAGAGGCTAAAGGAAGAAATGTTGTTATTAATGCTAAAAAGCATCGGTAATATCTGCCTGCAGAACACCTTCCTGTCTGCAAAAGTGCAATATTAAACTTTGAGTGGACAACTGAGTGTAATTTACAGTGTTTTCACATCCCCTTAGTTTTGGGTTCACATAAAATGTCTTGTTTATTTTCCTGATTATTCATTTCAACTGTACATATGATTAAAAATAATGAATGTTATTAATTTTTATCATTAGTACCATCATTATGCCTACTCACATCCTTTGATATTATTGCAAAAATTATCTTTAATAGTTTTAATAGGAGCTATTCCCCAGGGTAATGAGGATATAAATCAAAATATTAAAGAGGGTAGAAAGTAAAGTTTTGGACTATATTCTGAAATAGAACCACCTCTGTGCAGTGGATGCCTTCAGGTTTTGCTCAGAAGAATATTTATATATGTCTCTTCCATGTACTTGCATTAGATGGGGTTTAAATTTGACTGACATCAATTAAACTGTCTGTGACAGCAGGAAGACAAATTCAAAGGCAGGAGAAAGAGCAGCAAGGATGTTGTTGCAACCTGCTCTTGTAGAGGTCAGGAGGTCTCGTGCTGCCGGCTGTAACAAGGCAAGGCAGGCTGAGTACTCTGGCGAATCCCACCTGAAGGACTCCAGCAAGAAGTACAGGGCAAGAAGCAAATAGGTAACAGTCGTTGAATTCCATAGGAGCATGAATAGAATTCTCTGTTTAATTACTAGGATTCCATCTGTTAAAGCTCAGACATGGCAAAAAGGAATAAATAATCTCTCTGGTAATCTTCCAAAGGATGTCTTCTAAGCATAGGAAACCATCTCTGCCCTCTTATTGTCCTCTATTGCTTTGCTGTTTGTAGCAGAGTGCAGCCTAGCAAGGATATGGTGCTGGCAAGGGATCAGAAAGTCAGGCTGGCTTCCTGTGCTTTTTTGTTTTATTGGGTGTTTCACCCATTAATTTTTGCAAGGCTTTTTTTTCTTTGCAGTAAATATTGAACTAAAGCTCACTTCATACAGCACAACACTCTTGCCAATATGAGCAAAAGCAATATAGCAGATAATACTTTGGCATGTTCTCTGTTTTTCTAAAATTTCCTGTTCAGACTTGAGTTCCCAGCTTTAAGGGGATTGCAGACTATTTGCTAAGAGCCTGCTAGTGAAAGGTTTTCAGATACCCAGTTTAAACCAATTGTTGCTAGTCTTGTCACAATTTTTGAGGCCAAGGACGTTGCTGCACGTCAGGGAGGAATCTGTTAATGCATTTAGTGAAGCAGCTAGAAAGCAAAAGCCAAGAAGTGCAAAGAAAACAGATTTATGCACCCAGCCTATTGCGGGCTGAACACTGGGCAATTGTGGGCTTTAGGGACTTCGACTGGATTCTGCTGGCTGCATCTCTGAGCTGTTGGTTTTCTCCTCCATTCTGTGGTGACCCCCTTCCCTAGGAGGACAGCAGTGGTGAAAGAAGTGAAAGGTTGTAGGAGGGTAAAAATTTGTATGACCCTTGCTCTAAATAACTGCTAGGTAGAAGACAGCAGCTAACTGGACTTCAGTCGGATCCAGAACACATCCTCATAGTTTCCTGCTCCCAGACTTTGAGGACAATTTTTTCCTCAACAATTTAGGTACCAGCCTTTAGATAGGTCACTAAGAAAAGATTCTGAGCCTGAACTGGAGCTGGATTCCATCTAGAACTGCCGCCAGCAGTGCTGGGAGGCACGAGGCTATTGCAGGGAAGGCAACCAGGGTTGTGACTTGGCTAGGGTCATGTTGCAAGCCTGCTGGAGTCAATTTGAACCTGGGTCCGTGGTGTCCTAAGGCAGCATGGGAAGTGCCTCTTGGTCATTCAAGTCTGCTGTATTGCTGTACTGCTCCATAAATGCTCCCCCTGCACTGGGATAAGGCACATGGGGGATAAATGCTTTCAAATCTGCTCAACGTCAGTAATGGGCTGTAATTGAGGCAGGCTTGAAAAACTTCTTTTTAATGTTACACGACACTTCTGCGTTGTTGGTGGTGCTTTTTTGCAAGAGGGGATGAAAACTGTAGAAGGAAATGGGGGGAATTAACAGCTGCATTTTCACTTTGCCCTTAGTAAATGAGGTTTTCAGTGTCAGTCATCTTTCAAACTGCTTGATTGTATATAATTGTGTGTGTCTGCCTGGGAGCATCTCCCGTTTGAATAGCAACAGCTCCCTCTGTCTGCCTCAACTAAACCATGGGCTGTGGCACTTCAACAGGTGATGCCATTTTCTTGTTCCCTGCCCAGTGAAATTCATTCTCTCTAGGTATGTTTGCAGTTTAAATGGATTGTGGTGGTTTTACTTGGCCCAGTTTTTCTTAGTGGGTAGGGAGGGGCACAAAGATGGCTCCTGTGTGTCCTGTGTGAAGGTTCTGGAAGTTTTTCATCTTGTCCAGTAGAGCCACTCTCTGATGGCTCTGAAGATGATGGACGTGCTGCTGGCCAAACCTGGGCCAAGTAGAAATGTTAGTTACGCCTCTGTGAAAACATATTCAAGAAGAAATCAAAACAATGGGTGCACGCACTTCTTTGTAGCCAGAGGAGGAGGAGGAGGAGGTGAAAATATGTGAGGGAAAACAACATGGAGACACCAAGGTCAGTGGAGAAGGTGGGGGAGGAGGTGCTCCAGGCGC
>VZTX01020713.1:289935-333687 GCA_013400915.1 Pardalotus punctatus | reverse complement strand
GACTCTTCTCCCTGGTGGACTGACCCTGACCAAAGGGAAACCCCCATACCCTGCTCCACCCCAGAGCTGTTGGTTTGCGTAAAAGAGGGAGGGGGGTGAGCTGAGAAATGGTGTCTTAAGAGGGAGAGGGGTGAGCAGAGAAACAGTGTTTGTAGCAGAAGAATTGTGGTGATGGACTGACTAAGGAAAAACCCCATACCCTGTCCCCCACCCAGAGCTGCTGGTTGTGTGAAGGAGGGGAGGGGGTGAGCTGAGGAACGGTGTCTTAAAAGGGAAGGGGCGTGAGTGAAGAAATGGTGTCTTAAGAGCTTATTTTTACCTCATTTATCCTCTGACTCTGTTAGGTTAATAAATCACTTTGCAACTTAAGTTTCTCACCTGTTTGCTCATGTTTTCGTGTGTCCCCTCCCCATCACTGCCTCATCTCAACTCATGAGTCCAGTGTGTCTGTGTCAGTTTGATTCCTCTCCTCCGCACAGCTGCGGCAGGAGAGAGCATAGAGAGCAGACATCATAGGTCCCTGTCATTTGGCCAGGGTCAAACCTTGACATGGATTAACTTCAAGAAGTTTTTAGATTTTCTCTGTGTATTCTTAGGAGTGGCTGTAAACTTTTTACTGTTACTTTCCCTACCAGTTTATGAAAGGGACAACTGTTAAGAAAAACCCGAATAGGGGTAGAGGGGGGCAGTGGCTGTGTTAGTGGGAAAGACTATTTTCTGTTGAAAGTGAGCTTTGAACAGCCTGTGAATTACTGTCATATTGAACATGTCTCTGGAGATTTGAAAGTTTTATACCCTCTTGCAAAGTGCTGCTATTGTCTGTGTAACAAATGTGAACTGAACTGTTCTGTTAAAAGTAAGTCATGCACACTTAAGAACGTAATAGTAGCTCAGCGTTAACAATGCTGCTACATTCGTTTCAGCAAACTGTTACCATTGTACAACTGAAGCTCCAGCAAACCATTTGCCTTGTGATGAAGAGCCAGCATGTGATTAAAGGCATGCTTTTAACATTTCCTAGCTCTTTTCTCGCTCTGACATTTGTCCTCTATGAGGTTTTTTGATCACAATCTCAGCAGCAGACTTTGCTGTACGTAGCACTTGAAGGTTTCACAAAGCTGCCTATAAAGGATACATCATATCTCATCTGGTATTTGCTGCAATAGGTAGAGGAGAAACAATAGCCTGATTGAACTTTGTTTTGGATTAAAATATTTTGTCCAAGAACTTCCTTTCATTGTCAGTTTTCTTCAACATATGAAAACAGGGCTCACAGATGATGACTCGATACAGCTCTACTGCTAGGAAGATGTTTGCAGTGTTTTAGGAGTCAGAGTTTATTGAGATGACAAGCCAAAAATTCTTATTTTCCTCCACAGGAAATTTCCTCCACAGAGTTTGTGGGAGATGTAGTCCAGCCAGAATGCTCTGGATTTAGGTAATACATAGAGTACCTTTAGGCTGACTATGGTTCCTGTGAAGTTTTGCTGGAATATTTCTGAATGAGTCTTTCAGTTCTAGAGTTTCAGTCTTTGAGAGATTGTCCTCTTAACATTGAATTCTCAGCTGGTTGGAGGAATACATTTTTCCTTTAGGTTGCTGTTGCTTCCTTACTGAATTGGAATGAGGTACTTTCAAGGATGTTCCCCAAGAACCCAGATTTAAAAAAAAAAAATTTAAAAAAAATAAAAAAGGCAACTAAACAAAAAAAATTTAAAAAAACAAATAAGCTAACACCCATTTGCTGCCACTCTCAAATTCTGCTTTTGGAGTGAATTACCAAGGTTGTCTTGGCATGTGTGTGCACGGTCAGAGGTGTAAGGAAAGTGGCAATGGGCATGGAGCTGTGTTTCATGGCATGGCTCAAACAAGTCTGTATGCCTTGTATACTTGGGAAAAATCTTGTATAAGAACAACCATTTGTAGAGTCCTCTGGTCTTTCATGCTTCATAATCAGGCCTGAGGGATGAAGTTAAAATGCATGTAATTTGTTGAAGACAAAGCTTTGTCAGAATTAGAATGTGCTCATAAATTTTGATAGTGTATACCAAAAGCTACTGAAGCTGCTTTAACACCCAAATCTCTCCTTGGAGGTGACAGTCCCACTTGGATGATCTTGTTGGATTTAACTCTTATGCTTCTTATATTTTATACTACTTGTATATATAAAATAATCCTAACTAGCCTTAATTAGAGCAAGTGTTATTCTCCTAAAAGAATTCTAGTCCTATGAAACATAGTCATGCTACTAAAAGCCGTAATGTAAACTTGCCCAAAGAAAGCAGCCCATGGTGACTGCAAGACAGGATGCTTGTATGTAAGAAATTATGCTGCTGTGGTGTTGATAACCGACCTGCTGGTTAAAGTAAGAGCAGATGAATGAAAAGCCCCTTAATGGCATAATGAGGTCTGTGGGGTTGGGTGGGCTGTTCTGTGGTGAGTTGCATGTTTTCAAAGCCAACAATTCAATGACACATGCTATTTGCATGCAAAGTAACTCAGTCAATGGGGTGTCCTGTTCTTTTTCTGTTCACATGTGATGTATAGTCCCAGCACTGAGCTTGTGAGGCTCAGTATGTTTTTGAGAGCAAAGAGCAGATGTCATAGGAAGATACTTTGCTGATGTGTACGAGTCGGGTGAATCTAGCTAGACAGATTGGGAAGATGAATTTAGGATAAAACCATGTTCCCTGTGCTGTACTACAAAGGCAGATGTCTGGCATCTCCTTCTTGTTGTGTTGGCATTGCTTGCAAGAGCACCCACTTGTTACCATGGCCAGCCAGCTGGCCTTTGGGATCAGTGGTCCCAGAGTCCAGCCTTGCTGCCTGCAAAACCTAGAGAGGCAGCCAAGAGGCACTGAAGTCCGTGTGACTGTGCCTTGGGTGCCCAAGTCTTTAAAGCCCGGGGGGAATGTTTCCAAATTTAATTGGTATTTTGGATCTCTCTTGAAGTATTTGAGTAATTGGAGCTGCACTCTTTGGGTGGAAAGAAGGTTGGGATTATTTTTCAGGTCAGTGAAAACTGTATGGCTATTCCAAGCACAAATGAATGTAATTCCCAGCTGGTTTGGTATTCATAGTTTTGAGGGCCATATCCGTTGGCTACAGTGAAAAAGGGTCTTAAGATCCTTTCCATGTGCCTTGAACTTTGTTGTGGCACTTAAATTCTCCATGCATGCAGGCAAATCAGGAATAGAAGTGGCTTGGACCACGCATTTTCTGTTTGAAGGATGGAGGGGAGAAATGTTTCCCTCATGCCCATTTGATGGTGAGCGTAAGGGAAAGGAGATATGTCCAGGGACAATGTCTGAGCTGAAAGCTCTCCTCTAAAGCACCTCCTGGCTGGTGGCACCAGTACCTGGCTGTGTGGCACAAAGGTGGTAGGCAGCAATCCAAGCTTGTCAGCTGCTGCAGTTCACAGGGAGGAAGGGGCTAGCACAAAGCCTGTCTGTCTTCCACCTTTGGGACACACCCAGTGTTTGAATTCCAGCCCTATATACCAGGGTTCCATGCACAGTCGGGGCACCATGTGGAGCACAAGCATCAAATGAGGTTTAAACTAAAGGAATAGCCAGAGGCCTTAACCAGTGTCTGGTTATTCCATGAGTGCTGCTGTTGCCCCTGGCTTGCTGTTTACTCATCTGCACCTGCAGTGTTGAAAGCTGTACAGAAGTCCTGCTCAGTCTGAGCCAAAAAGTATAGCTAGGCTTTGTGTATACACAGGGCTTTAAAAAGGTCATGGATTGAGCTCTTGTGCCAAGCTTTTTATGTTTTACTTCTCATTGTTTCTCTTTCTCCAGGAATACCTCCTCTGAATTGCCATCTGCCAGCTCTTTTAACAGGGAGTTCTGTGTTGCAGATTTTCTATTAGTACAAGTCTTACTGCCTTTGTGCAGAAAATCTGGACCACTGTGGAGATCTCCATGTTTTGCTGTATCTACTGGAAGGGTGACTGAAGGGTGACTTGGTTTTTGAAAAGGAAAGAACAACTAGTTCCCAATAGTCTGCAGCACTGGGGGTAACCTAATTGCTGGGACAGCAGGGAAACTCAGGGTGTGAGTGAGATTGTTGGTCCAAGCACAAAATAATTTGGGTTTACTATCAGTTTTGTGGTTTAGGTCTGTGAGAGGTTCATTCAGACTCATTCATAAGCCTTCTGTTACCAGTTCTAAGTATGTTTTTAACTGATTTCACTCTAATGCTGTGGGAAAGGACTGGACACAGAAGATCGGTTTCAAAGATGTTTCTTCTGGTCGCTCGTTAAACTGAGGTTTGCTGCTGTGCTCAGACCTGCAGAATGCTGATGCAATAGACTAACATAGTTCTGTCTCTCACTTCGGTGAAAAACACTATAAAATGCTTTTTTTAGGATGTTTTTGATTAGTAGTGATGGAGTTATAACATGTGCAGCCTTCATGTGTATGTCCTTCAAAACAGTCAAAGTGACTGTCACACTGCCAGCATTAATAATTCTTCATAATTCTACTCTTGAAGGAAACCAGCATCTCCTCCTGTAGAGGAGAGTGAGGGAAGCTTCTTCCCTTGAAACTCAGCCAGGTTTTGGTTTAGGAGCTGTGATGCACTGAATGTAAATAGAAGACAGCAGTTTCTACTGCTTGTGGTTTCTACTATGGCAGAAAAGCAAAGACAAGGCTATGCAAAAGCAGGAATCCTGGGGAAGGATTAATTTGCTCATCTGTGGTACAAGTGTCTGAGTGTTTAAGCTCCCTCTGATACGAGTGGGTTATCTGTGAGAGGGGCTTGATTTCTTTAAAATAACTAGCTTTGCCTGGATGCCTGACTTTTAGCCATTTAGCATTGGGTAAGATGATCATCATCGGTATAGCTATATTAATACAGAAGCTGTTGATTTTTTTTACGGTTTTCCATTCTTAAAAATTACTAGATTTCAAAGGATATTCTAGCAAAAGTAGAAATAGGAGTGTGATTTATCCCCACCCTTATTCCTTCCTAATGCCAAAGCCCACTTTGCAGGTGGAACCCTGAGAATATTAGTGAATTCTTGCACCCCAAGAAAATACTGACTGTCCATATATTTGAATACTGAAATGCAAGGCAAAAATTTATTTAATAATGACAGGTATCTGTGCAAGGTAATCCTCAGGGAAAATGTATTGTATTCCTTGAATGTCAATAAACCCCACTTTATATGTGGAGGTTTCATGAATAAAAAAACCCCTTGGTTTAGTTCTGACAGGTGGCTTCTCATTTAGTGCTTCTCCATGAAGGGTCAGACCCCTTTGCCCTTTTTATCTCCCAAGGTCTCTGAACTCCAGTTTGTCCCTAGTTTCCTTTTACACACCTGTTTTGAGGCATGAGTTAATGTGATGCTGTCTAAATGTGAGTCCCTCCGATTCACTTCACAAAAGATAGGCTGTGTCTCAGGAAGCTGTATTCAGCTAGGGGAAAGAATTGTAATCTAGAGGTGGTATTTGCATTTAGGCACCCTAGTATCATAGAAAATTGGAGGGCCAACTAATTATCCAATCTTTAAAATGAAGATTTTTAAGATAGATGCATCTATCCCATCTTTAAAATCAAGGACTTTAAAAAACATCTTTAGAAAGTAGGAAAAAAATAGAAAGGTGGTATGGAAAAAACTGAGGCTGTCTCCTTTTCTTACACAGGTTTACTTGTTCAAAGTCTCTCCCAGAAATTCAAAAAAGAAATAAAAGACAGTAAATAAGAAGGAGGCTATGAAGACTTCTGATGGCATTGCTAAGCTTGACATTGTGTCCTTAAAATGAGCATGAAGAGCCAGGAACAGACTTGAGATCTCAAATTTTAAAATAAATTTTAATAAGACACAACAGGTAGATCACAAGAATAAAATGCTATAAGCTTTAAAAGATGAATTGTGAAGGTTGAGACAAATTAAATGAAGGATCACAGAGAAGTAAGACCACGCTAAAGATGCATTTTATTTCTTGGGTTTGGTGTAGGGTTTTTGGCTGCCTTTACTTTTCCTAGTTAACACTGCTTTATTCTTCTGGGGTAAAACTGAAGCTGAATCGCAGCCTTGCTGAGTTCCCAAGATCAGCCTAGAACTGTAAGTTGTAGTTAGCAGGGTTTTCCATACCAACTTTTACGTTATTTCCTCTTTACCATCACAGTTAAAACTTGTTTCCCTTTCCAAGGTAGAAGAACCTTTGTGGGGCTCAGGTTTTAATGCATAATTCAACCTTCAAAGTCCAAAACAAGCATGCAGAAATCAAAGGCTTGACATGAAGTAAGTTATTTGATTGTGCAAATAGCAGTGCAGTGCTTCATCCATTGAAGAGGCTGTATTGCCTTTAGGATTTACTGTAATCGAGACAGTCGTTTGCTGGATATTGATAATTCAGCTACTGCTTCTCTGGAAAAAGTAATTCACTAACTGCTGTATAACAACTTTCTCAGAAGTTCCCCAGCAGCCTACATGCTTTTTCTCAGAGCACTTTTTTTCAGTTTTACATATGTCAATATATATTATTTTTCTTTTGACTAAGATTCCCAGCAGTAAGTGGCATTCTCATGCTGAAAAACTGTATTTCTACTTTAAATAGTCACAAACCCACAAATCCTGCAAAGGCAGGGGCAGGGCACTATATGCACAGCTAGAGCACTGAGCAGTCATCTTCTTGTGCTCACTGAGTAAGGCTCGAGGGGAGTAGAGAGACAACATGGGGCTGACACCTAGACAGAGCCACCTGCCTCAGGAAATTAAATCCTGTGCTTAGCAATTATGATACAATCTACCTAAATCCCTATAACTAAGGCCTGGGTTTTATACACTAGAGTCTGAGAATTTCCAGCCTCACTAGAATTTCTAAGTGTTGTTTTCTAGCATTTCTATGCCAGGTCCTGGCATAGTCCTGGCCCTAAGGGGCTGGTTTGGCCATGCTTATCTTAAGCCACTTCTTGAACATATTCTGGTGTCTCCAATCATAAGTGTCCTTGTGGGGGCCCTGCAAGGCTAAGTGAAGCCATGGCAGTGATGATAGGCAGCGTCATCTTTTTCCATGCCACATCTTCAGCTTTTATGTAATTTCTGGAATAGAAACCTGGACCCAGTAGTAAATAACAAGATCCAGGCACTGCAGTAGTGGGGAGCACTGGAATAAGTCTTGCAAAGAGTAGGAAGTCTTTGCAGGTCTGAGGTACACCCAGCAAAGCAGGGAATAGCTCCATAAAAGCCCAGTGGACTCGGTATGGTGTCGTGTTTAAAAGGGTGTCACACAGAAAAGGGCTCCATGTTCGTACCTGAGGCTGACATGTACTTTTGGTGTCCTGCCTGGTCTGTGGAGAGATGGGAGAGACGTGTTCCTGCTGCCTCTCCTGTCTGAGGCAAGGAAATCCATAGCTGAATTCACAGGCATGCCAAGGCAGAGTCCTCAGTCACTTATAAATCATTGATGCTTTCTCAGTCCTGTGCTTCTCAGACTTCAATAATTTCATTGTTCCAGGTGAACAGGAGTTTTACCTTGTTAAATTCAGGGAGTGCCACTGATGGCAGCAGTCTTTTATCCTGTCCTTCTCATTTTCTGACAGACCCATAATGAATGATTAATCTCAGTGTGTTGCAAAGGGTTCAACTACCTGCTTCTTTTTCCTGTAATAAAATATATGCTGTTTGACTGATTGTGCAGCATTCGTATTTGGATTTTTTTCCATTTAATCTTTTTATATTGTGAACCTACTTAAAAAGCTATACTATAACTCTGGAAAATGTAATTTTTTTCCCCTATTGTCCCTTTCTATTTTTAAGGAACTGATTTCACTATTTTTAATGTGCATCAGTGTGTGTGGGCCTTTACCACTAATCCGCACTAACACTCAAGTTTAGTGATTCTAAATATATATATTTCTCTAGCCTTCATGATTATTGTCAAAAATCAAAGTAGACAGAAACACCTCTAATTTACAAACCCAGGTTTCCATGGAGGTATCTCATGAAAAATCAAATCTCCCCACTGTATTCATGGTCTAGAGCAGATTCTCCAAGGGTGTAAGTTACTACAGCTCTGTGGGGCAATGGTCTTCCAGAGCAGCATATTTTCTGACATGGATGAATATTGGAATCATGTCAGTACTTAAATAATTCAAGAGCATGGAAACACAGTGTCCATTGATTTGTTCTTTTTCTTGAAGTTATTTTTAAAAAAATTTTTCTTTCACTGGTTTTTTTGGGTTGAAATACTGAAAGCACAGTAAGATAGAAAATTAGTTGTATGGAAACATCTTCATAGGAGGATTGATTGCTTTATGCCAAGAGCAGATATCTTAATTTGCTAATGTATCATTCATGCCAAAATAACCTTGTAATTTTATGTTGTAAATTCAATACTTGCTATTTTATATTGCATAAACTGCATTACTAGTTCTGAGGACTAAACTTACCATAATAGCTGTATCCAATATGTACTTGCTTGGATAGTTTGAAAGTCTACTGGATTTCTTGCAGCAATTTAACAAAATCATTGCTGACCTACTTGCTGCAGTGTGGTTTGTCACAGATTAACTCTTTGGATAACAAGAATTTTACAAGTACTCCTGAAAAGCCTGGTGACTGATGTAAACATGACTCTGCAATTTGCTTGAACCTTCATGTACTCAGGAAAGGAGACAAAGTGGCCACAGATTTTTCATTTGTTGGGTCATCTCCTTGGCACAGGGACTCGCTCATGTGTTATTTTGCTTTTCTGCCTTTTTGAAGTGCTGTCTCATAAACTGGTGGTGTTTAAGGCCAGGAATGTGTGGAGATCTTTTTGGTAATGGCGCTGTGAACTTCTGTTTGTAGCAACTCCCCTGCCATCTGTATAACTACCCTTGGCATTAGTGATGATTTTCAGAAACCTGCAGCTGATGAAATGCTGAGCTAATGTACATTTTTCCATCACTTATGTTCAGATAGTACAGATGACCTCAGAGGTATCTAGTCATTTTATGGGCACCCTACCTCTGAAGTCATTAGCGCTTAATTTTCACTGCTGCTTCCACTCAACAACGTTAGTAGTGGCTTCATGAATTACTAATGTGGTGCTTAAAGGTGAAAAGCAAAGACCTCATCAAATTCTGGATATTTGCATATACATTGCAGATAATTAAGTATCTGAGAGGCAATGCTTTTTTCTTCTCTCCCCCTTTGCTGTTAGGGTGTTCAATAAGAGAATCCATTTAGTATCTCTTGCTGCTGAGGATTAACCTTTGTTTAATGCTGTCCAGTCCTCTATGGTATATCCCATGCTGCATTAACCCTCATTTGCAAAGCAGCTTCTTGGGTTCCATCGTGTTTACACTGGCAAGATCCAAGAGGTAATTACAGAGCTCCTTTGAAAGAAATTAAGTGCTGTGAATCAAGTCTTTGCCAGTAAATCAGAAATCACATATCCAGTTCAGTTTAAGAACTCAGGAAGACCCTCTTTCTTTTCCTCTGAAACTCTTCTCCATCAAATCAAAAGCAGTTCTTCAAAGCATTGAAGTGTATACTTAGCATTACACTCTCAAATTCAATAAGACACTTCTGCCTCTACTAAGCAGGCATGTCTTTAAACAAAGCACTTAAACACATGCTTAATTAGTTATTGAGACAAGAGGCATGGTGTATGTATTCTGCTCCCATTTTAAAAAAGGGATTTTTTTACACAGTATATATGACCTCCTTAAGAAAGAAACATACTTCTGACTTGAGTGATGTTGTTCTTTTCTTTTTCAATTGCATTTCAATTCAGTGTAGATAAAAATGATCTTTGAAGAATAAGTCAAAAGTTTAAATGCTTGTTTTGCCCAATCCCTTTCGAAACCCTGTTCAGACATACAGCCTCTTCAAACCAAATAATTGTGCCAGAAGCTATGTGCATCAGGAAACTTTTTATTATCACCTGCATAAACCAAATCACAGATGTTTCAATCAAGGGTGATTTTTATTTTTTTTAAAGAAAGGCTTTAAATTGCCTACTGTACAGTATTACATGCTTACTTGTAATTTAGTACCTTATCCAGTGGAATGTCACAGGGATTAGTTTCTTCTGGAATATAGAAATTATGAGAAAATTAAAAATCCATATAACATTCCCCAATATTTACAGAATACCAAAACCATTAGAAATAATGTTTAAATTATTATAATTCTTATAGTCATGTTCTAAACATTTTTTTATGAAGTCTACCATATGGGGGGGGGGTGGTGGTGAAAATTACACTTTGGGTTATGTGCTTTTCCCTTGATGAAGGACTGACACTCTGGTGTGCCTGGGCACTACACGAGCCACTACTTGAAAGAGGAGCTGTTAGGGATTTTAGCTCTTGCACATCTGAGCTGATCGTTTTAGGGACAGAACTGTGATGCTCTCCATCTGTCCGCTGACAGGTAACATAACACACACTATGTAGGCTTTGTTGGCATTATAGGCCCTGCTCATGGGTTCCAGTATCATGGTGAAAATCCCTTTTTAGTAACAAGAGCAATGCATTCTGAGTAAAACTGGGTGTTTAAAGCTTCACTGGAAACTGGTCCTGCCCTGTGTTTATTTGTAAGAGATGCTAGAGAGAAAATTCTCATATGCAGGTACACTTTCACCTGACTGAACTTGTTGATACAGACACTGAATCATATGTTCCTGAATCTGTAACAGTGAAATTCAGACTTGATCACAGAGTAATTTAGGGGTAGTGATTGCCAGTATTGAATGGACATCACACATTATTTGGGAGTGCTTCCACCTCTAATTCACCCAGCTGTGTCTAAACCATGAGCAAGAGCCGTAGGGGGTTTGAATGTCCTTTTAGCTAGGTAAAACACTTGCCTGGCAATAAAGCCTGCTACAGACCTGGAGTGTAAACTCCATCAAACGCAGAGATATTCATGTTCCTTCTTAGCTGCACTTCAAGACAACTGGTACCATTGCTCTTCCAAAGATATATGGGCATTTTCATTGGTTTTATTGTAAGGCATGCAAATATCAGTTTGCATTATAGAGAAGTGATATTCCTGAAAGAGATGATTGGCTGGAAATACTTCATACTTACGTAGAAGTTGTCCAAATAACTTCATAGTTAAGAAAATGCTTAACCTAGTTTTCCTCCTTACAGTGTGTGTAGACATTTTCTAAACTACCCTCCTGTTTGAAGCAGAAATAATTAATTTTTCTCTTATTAATATGAGGGTGTAGGTCTGCATTTGGCAAGAATTCCTTTTGTGATACATGAAAATATTGAGGTGATTCAATCCTATGAAAAGGTTAGGTTTGGAAAATAGCAGTTTGCTGTGCTTTGCTTTCACATTCTCATATTCCCCAGGATAGGTCTTAATTGCAGGTGCAGAGGTGACCTATCACCTCTTTGTAGGAGGCTGCAAGATCTTCAATCACTGCTGTATCTGTGCCTCTTGCAACATCCTTGGGAAGCAAAGGAGCACCATTATCCTAAATCATTTGTCCAAGATCACAGAGGTGAGTGCTGGAGCAGGAGTTGAACCCACGCCAGCTCTCTACTCTTTCTGCCCTGTCACTACCTATGCTTAAATGACTTTAGGGGCTGATAGCAAAACCTTTGGAATGCTGCTTTGATATAGAGGATTTGACCATTATCCAGTGCACAATCCACCTACTTGTGCAAAATGCTCCAAAGCCTAAAATGTTCTTGTTTGTAATCAATGTGGACATAGGAAGTGCTGAAATCAATTGACTGTCAACACCTGTTTAATGGTAAGCAGGTGCTTAAATGTAGTGTCGCACAGGAGTGAATGGTGATAAAAGCTGCCAGGGTCTGGTGTTTTGTTTAGCAGCAAGAAATTTAAAAATCAGGAGGAACATACCTCTTGCTAGTTAGTAGATATGGCTGTGCTGCAGTATCAGGGAATATGTTAAGTCATGCTCAACAAGCTGTCCAGTCCCAACCCACACTCTGTGCTCTGATAATGAACTAAAAATTCAGTCTCATGAATTTTAAGTCTGCACCTTTAGTATGAAATTCACTTAATCTGTTGTGGGGAGTGTTGGTGGCAGAAGAGGGAAGAGAAAGGAACATCTCAGCTCCCATGTTGTTTTTCAAAGAGACGCATCAGCACATAATAACTTTTTCCATCATATTCAAGTAGAAGATCATTATCCACCTTGCAGTAAACATCTGACTTGATCTAGGCAACTGTGAAATTATTTGATCCTTAATCAGTGTCATGTAATATACAGGCATCTAGACCTGACCTTCACAAAAGCAGACTTAAAAGTCAGATGCCATCCTCTTTCTATTTTCTATTCCTCTGCATCTTCACTTGGTTGTTTACTTGTCTCACCTTCATTGAATCAGAGCTGCTTTGCTTAGTCACATAAGGCTCTGGCTTTAAACTCCGAAGCATGTTAATAAAAATCTTACCAACTTACCTTCATTACAAAAAAAACCCTTCAAAAGACATTAGGATTTCTGTGTTGCAGTTCCCATATCAGGGATGCCATTTGCCAGCTAGGACAAAACCTGAAAGTGGATATTCATGGACTTGGGTTTGGTTTGGAGGCAAAAAGCCTCCTGTCTGCAGCCTGTTGTGATACCTACTTATCTGCAGAGGAAGGGGAGGGTGGAGTAACTACCCCATCAAACATCTTACCTTTTTTTTTTTTTTTAGCCATATCTAAAACAGCTTCAGGCTACTCAAAATTTTATAACCTTTCAAAACCTTACAAGCCAGCTGTAAAGCAAGAGCTCCTGTTGTTAAACAGCCAGCAAATCAAGGTGTGAAGTTAAGGACATGCAGTAGCAAGGGATATAAGAAATGTGCTTCTTCTGCTGCATTTATCTTTAATAAGAGGATGCCTAAAAGCTTCAGCTTTCTTTTATCTTTCACAAAGATTTACCAGAACAAGTGGTACTAAGCCTTTAATGCTGTTGCTTTACATAAACGAAAATGTTAAATTTTGTTTCCATTTTCATTCATCTTGCTTTGAAAAACCTCTATGTTAAATAACAGTCTATTATTTTGGAAGTTTGTTTGGGTTTTTTTTCTGAAATGCCAAGCAGTACTGATTATTTCACTGGAATATTTTGAATTCTTTTTCACCCTCATATTTTCCTTATATAGCCATGTAGCTTGGTATTTGACATGATTTTTTTTTTTTTCTCCTTTCATCTTTGTAGAAATAATCAGTACTGCATTGTAACCAGCATCAGAATTTCATTGCGACAAATCTCCTGTGCTTGTTCAATGAAATGCAAAATGCACAATGTGGAACTTAAAGCCTTTGTCTGACTCCAGGGCCTGTTCACGCCGAAGTGAACTTGATACTTTTTCCTTTGGCCTGTGGTTGTATGGTAGATGATGTCCTGCAGGATCTGAGTCTTGAAGGTGAGGCACAACTCCTGTAAGCAATTTGTCTGACCTTTGGTGGTGGTGCAGGGCTGTGGGAAGGCAAGGACAATTGACCAGAGGAGGGGACTGGGCCACCCTTGTGATGTGTCTTTGACATATGCTGGGAGCAGTCACTGTAGGCTCAAAGGGAAGTTCGTAGATATCCCCACTCTTTCTCATCTCAGCTTTTACAATGGTCTGCCATCCTCTTGGTCGGTGTCTATGACCAAGATCTATTGATTTTAATCAAGAGATGGTAACTTTTGTTACCCAGATCCCAGCACGATAAAACTTCTGTCTTAAGGCCAGTCCTTCCAGTCTGTCTGTTACACGGCTTGTGAGATCTCCTAAAACCCAGCAGTTTCCATTCCTGACCACTGGTGCTATTTCTGGCACACAAGCATGTTGAAATGTTGTTTATTCTATGACAGCATGCCTGTCCTCTTGACCCTGAGACATGGTTTGTTTGTGAGGATTAACCTAACTGGTTGTAGCCAGGCCACAGGAGTTTGTGTGGGAAGTGTTGCCTCCCACCCAGAAACCACAGAAATACTTCCGACTACATAAGTTTGACACGTAGAAAGATCCAGGTTTTAATTTGTTTTTCTTTACTGGTGAGGAGGGGAAAAAAAAAAAAAAAGCACGACACAAAAAACAAATTAATTGGTCCTGCATTGCACACAGAGAATGATTAATCTCCTGCATTCAGGAGCATCTGTCTGCTACTTCTGCTTGAATTCCTCAAAAGGCTAAGAGTGTTTCTAATGGTCATTTAAATAATAAATGCCACCACACTCATTAGGGGTGTATCAGTCGTTCTTTTTCTGCTCTGGTGCTTGTTGTATTCTATTAATATTTATTGAATTCCAGGAAATTCATCCTGAGCTAGTGGTCCACATTTCTTTTCAAGGTCACCAAATATAAATATTTTATTTATCTAATTTAGAAAAACGACATTAGATGCGATGCAGAAAGCATGACAAGAGTATGAATTAGTAGAAAGCTTCCCTCAGGAAATGTATCCAGGTACCAGTAATGGATAATTATAAGTCCAATAGCTTCTCTCCTAGCACGTAATAAAAATACATAATGGCAGTACAAGCCCTCACCTGAAGGTGTGCATATGGCAATAGCAGTTAGTAGCACAATAGACTATTTACTGCCGAGGCATTGGGAGCATCCAAATCTCTTCCTGCTATTTGGACCCTAGATGGGCTTATTAGAATTCCACCTTAAAATTTTGACATGGATATGCATGTGGGCTACATGACAGGTTTTCAGCAGCCCTTTGGGAATGAATATGCCTAAATTTATTTGATGCTTGATGCTGTGTGTTGTGCTGGCTAAAAAACCATGCCATCAAATGAGTGGCCAGAGTAGCTCATTTTGAGTATTGTGTGGGTTCTCCTCCCCCTGAAAGTCTACAGTTCTCCCTTCAGACAGGGCTGTATTGCCTGCTGGCTGTACATGTGTCATCCAAGAGCATCCTGTTTCTTTATCACCGGTTATGAGACGAAGAGAAGATTTTGATGAGATTTTGTGTTCTGAATGTTCCATGCCCTTTTCTGTTCCATGCTGCGTATTCAGCTTCTGCACTCTTGGACTCTGTCAGCTTTGCGTTCCCTGGAGATATAAAGATTCCTCTTATGATGATTTCATTTTAAGCAAGCACTATCCTGCCCTCTCCAAAAAGGCAGCAATATGATGTGTGGGGGTACATTTTAGAAATTGATAATTTCATTCTTGCAAATGCTGGCTATAAGAAAACAATGTTTCAAAAAGGAAAAAGCCAGTAGATTGTTTACCTCCTCAAAACATTTACCAAAGAACAGTTCCCCCAAACCGGGTATTGAGCTGTCAAGACTCAAAGAAAACAAATGAAGTGGCATTTAATTTAATTGAATATTGTTCTTGTGGGTTTTTGCTTCTGTTCAATTTTTAGCGCGTTGTAGTCTTTTGCTACTGCTAAGGTTAAAATTAAAATTAAATGTTTACTGCTATTGTCTGGAAATAGCACAGACAAAGCACAGGCTTCTGAAGAAATGGGTATTGAAAAATTTGTGGGTTTTAGCAGTACTGTTTTTTCAATAATACTCACACAGTATCTAAGGGAAGAAGCTACAGGAGCCAGGGACAGGAGTGAGAATATTTGATATCAACAGCTCTGCAAACACCAGGTCAAGTGAAGGGGTGTGGGGGGGCAGGAGGTGCTCCAGGTGCCAGAGCAGAACAGCTCCTGTGGAAAGGGACCCACAGTGGAGGTTCACGAAGAACTGCAGCCTGCGAGAAGGACTCGTGTTGGAGACATGGTGGGCTGTGTCCTGTGGGATGGCCCCTGTGCTGGAGCAGGGAGAACAGCGTGAGGAGCCTTCCGCTGAGGGGTAAGGGGCGGCAGAGGTAACATGTGACAAACTGACCAGAATCCCCATTCCCTGCGCCTCTGCACTGCTGGGCAGGGAAGAGGTAGAGAAAATTTAGAGTAAAATTGAGACTGGGAAGACGGGAGGGGTGGAGGAAAGCTGCTTTTAGATTTGTTCTTATTTCTCATTATCCTCTTCTGATTTGAATTGATAATCAAATTTTTTTTCCCCCCCAAGCTGGGCTTGTTTTACCCGTGCTGTTAATTGGTGAATGATCTCTCCCTGTCCTTATCTTGACCCAGGAACTTTCATTATATGTTTCTCTTCCCTGTCTAGCTGAGGAAGGGGAGTGATAAGAGCAGCTCTTGAGGGCATCTGACATCCAGCCAAGGTCAACCTTCCACACATTTTCTGATCTATCAAACTGGAGATTTATGGTTCTGTCTCATTGTTGACATTACTGATATTGAGCTCTGATAATGCAGTAATAATTGTCAGCTCATTGATAGTCTCAGTGGCAATGCCTTGACAAGAACAGAAATGGGGAATAAATCACTCCATATCCCTTCTTGCAAAGTTTGCTTCACACTGTGGGGAATAGGTCTAATCACCTGCATCCTGGCTGAAACCATTTCAGATGGGTCTGTGGAATAAAAAAGAGGAGAAACAAGGTCATTTTACAGTCACAAGAGCAAACAGAGCACTAATATATACTGAGCAGAGTTGCTAAAATAAGTGTTAAAAGCATTGGAGGTCCTTATGACTCTAACCCTGGGCAGTAGTTATGGGCAAGTGGCAACAGGGACCCAAGATGTTGGGAGAGGAAAAACTCAAACTGAGGTAGCAGGAGAAACTGAACAAAATGGAAAGAGCAGGTATTTCTTGAGCTGCATATATAATCAGAACTTTAGATCAGTGTCTGGAGGGCCTTTGTTATGAATATTTATTATATTTATATTTATTTATTTATATAAATATATATTTATTTATATTTTTATATATATTTATTTGTATAAATATCTATTTATTTATATTTTTATATTTAGATCCCTGTGTACAGGGACACAGGGTGGAAAGTTTAGAGGCACCTGGAAAATTAGGATACATGTAATCAAACAGTTCAGTAAGCCCCTGCAACAGGTGGGGAAGCATGACAAGGAGCTGAGCAACCTGTGTGACAGAGCAGGACCGGGGCACGTATGGCAGGGGCACAGAGAGGGAACTGTTTTGGGGGCTGCCAGCAAAGCAAGCCAGGAGGGCAGAGCAGCAGCAGGTTGTTGGGTGGGTCTGAGTTGGAACCAGAGCTGGAGATGGGCCTGTTATTGCAGGCACTTCAGAGCATTAGGCTGGACAGGGAAGAGAGGCTTAATGGGTTCGGCAAACAGCTGTGATAAGGCTTGGAGTTTGTCATGTGCTTGAGCAGAGCAAAAATATTCATGGCACCCCCAATGTTGCTCTTCTCTAGAATCACATCATAAATTATGCGTGCTGCATTAATGTATATATCTTTGTGTAATGCACCACATCCTCCCCTTATTTCAAACCAATATGGAATATATGCATGGCAAAAATATCTTTGGCAGCAAGCTAAACAAGTTCTAGCATGATAAGCTCCTAAGTAAATACTGAAGAGTTGCTAATTAAAGTGAAGTGTATAGTCCTTGATTTTTCAATTAACACACCCAACATATAGTAATGCCTTAATTATTTTTGTGTCTAAATATACTTGAAAGAAATGTGTAAGTGTGGCAGTGAACTTTAAAAGATGGGGGATTCTCTGTTTTTTCAGTGGTAGGGTAGTTGTGGGTTTAACTGAAATTGAAGGGAGGCTCTCACAGAAATGTATCATAGTCTGAAAATCTTTGGCCTTAAATAATCTTGGCTCTTCCTATGATTTTCCATTTTTTTTCACTTTACTCTCAGATGAGCCATTCTCAATCAATTACTTGCCCCTTAACCAGACATGTGGGCAACTATTCTGCAAGAGAGTGTGTCAGCCTTCCATTGCTAGTTCAGCATTCTCTGCTGTGAGTTGTGGAGTGCTCTGGCATTTTGTTCAAACCAGGCAGCTGCCCTTGCTCTGTAGTTGTTGTGGAGGAGGCTGAATAGCCCCATCATGAGATCAGTGTTTGATGGGTGAGATGATTTGGATGCTCTGGAGGTACCTGCTCTCCCTTAGGACAAACAAATAACTGCCTTAACCAGGTGACCTAACAAGGAGATTTAGGGCAGGAGGACAGGGAGATGGCCATGGCTTAGCTGCTGTCTGGACTCTGGAGTGCCTAATGACAGCCTGCAGCTTGCCTGTTCCCATGGCAGCACTCCTAATGGTCATTCCACTGTCATCGTGCCTCAAAAAGGATACACCTATACAAATGAGGGATAATGGTTTAAATCGATCACTAGTGGCATTTTTCAGGAGTGCTTAGCGTTAGAGCTTGTCAGGATTGTCTCAACGGTTTTTAAATCAGAAGAATATGGCTTATGGGAACAAAAAGTTTGGGCATGTTTTCAAGAAGTCAGCTGCAAAATGTGAAAAACAAGAAGGGTAGATTTAAGGCGTTTTCAGGCCAACATGTGCTGACTGAAAAGTTTGTCTTCTGGTCTGAAATGAATTTTAAAAGCATGTGTTCCTTTGGTGATTTTTATTCTGATTAATTATCATATTGAGAATAAATTCCAGTGTGATTGACTTGAACTGACCCCTCTGCATTTAGTTTTGGAGTGTGGTTTTGTGCTTTTGTAATTTCAGTATTAACATTGACATGGGGAAACTTTTCTGATTTTTTTATATTTTCTCTTAGACAGGTAAAATAATGTCCTCTCTATCACTGTTGAGTGCTCATCTAAATATGATCCATTTTATTGAAAGTGTGTTTTGTTGTTTTTTTTTAATGCCCAGTGGGAGAAATACTACAAAAACTCAGAATGCCTTTGAAAAACTTTTTTTATATTTTTCAATGGAATCCCTACTACCTTTTGGGTTTTAATGTCCAAAAGTGTTTCTCCCTTTAACTTGAGGGCTATGAAGTTGTCTTCACTTTGGAGGGGCTGGAGTAATGGGGACACATGACCACTGGTGTTGGCTTCTGCTGATAAGAAATGTACACACAAAAACCAAAGTAATTGGGCTGAGAGTTGCTCTAGCAGTTGGCTGCTAATTCTGAAAAATAATCTACCACCTGTTGTTTAGTCTGTAGGATTAAAGAAGGTTTAATGTTTGAGGCAAGAGAAATTTATTGCTCCAGATGGAGCACAATTTTAAAAAAAACAACTGTGGGTGAAGGTCAATTCAGTGCAGTAATCTACTTCTTTTAAAAAGGTATCTTAGTACAAGCCACAGCACTCCTGATAGCAACCTGTGGACAGAGCCATTTTCCACCTTCAGAAATTGTTTTCTCTATTTGGAAGTCATCACAGCTGAGTTTATCACAATTCTTTCATAGATATGCTGTGCAATTTTCACTTTTTTTTTTCCCCGCTGTGTATGTCATCAGATTTTAATAAGAGGCAATAATATTATTGTCCCACTAAGAATGTAGTCAAAGGTGTGTTTGATGCACAGGATAAATAGTTGCTGGAGAGGAAAATATGAAAAGTGAAGGGTTTGGGGTTTTTTTGGGGTTCTATTTGCTGACCATCTGGAAGAAGGAAATACTGGCAATGAGAAACTTTCAGAGATCAGTGGTATAAAACAGATGAGAAGGCAGGATAAGGTAAATCTATTAGTTGGAAAGACTAGAGCACATTGCTTGGAATATTTCTGCTTTTGTTGAAGCAGACAATAGTTTTCTGATAGATGTGTAATTTTTGTGACAGAAGTGCTTTCAGGAAATATTTCCCAGTTTGGAGAGAAGGGAGTTGGGAGTGAGGGAGTATTTTCTGGTAGGGCTAAAAGAGGGGACTTTACTCTGAAATAGTCATTTGTTCAGGGCCTGGGGAATGTACAGGGACATGGAGATGTGAGTCCCATTCCTGGCCTGGGTCAGCCTGGGATATAAATTTGAGGGGTTTGGTGGGAATAGAGAAAAATTGACCAACTTCATACAGAGGTGTATGTTGTCACAGCAGGCCTGTTGCTGTACAGTCAAGTTGCACACATGATGCCCTGGAGCCGATAACCAGGATGTTCAGCAGGAGCCCCTCACACACATGCAGTGCCCCATCCTTGGGGCAGATTTTGGAATATATTAAGTAGAAATCCTGTGCTAGATAGGATTTAGTAAGAATCTTGCCTTGCTTCTAGTCGAGTTTTGTACTGAGCCTTTTTCTCCAGTCCTGTTTTCTTCACAGATTCCAAGTTTTCTATCTTGGTGACTCTCAATCCCTGTTTTCTTCAGGCAGATTCACCCAGCTGGGTATGTTAAGGCTGGAAATCCACAGTGACATAGATCACTATAATCACAGCACTCCTGTACTTTCTGATGCTATTTCCTGGCACCTCCCATGTGCCCAGCCTGTTCAGCTTGCTGAGTCTGCAGAAAACTGAGGGCTTTTTTGGTTTGCCTTTGAGGGGATTTTGCTGCTTCTTTTTCGACAAATTGAACAGGCTGGACACAGGGTCAGATGTGGGACTTCCCAACATGGGATGGCACTATGACCCCTAACAATTCAATCTGTTCTAAAGTCAGGGCCTCAGGTCCTTTAGTCAAAGAAATGATCCCAGCCTGTTGGATGGGTCCTACAGAACAAGGGAAAAAACTTGTTCCCTTTTGTTCAGTGTAAGAAAACATAAGGCCATGCAAACTGAGAACAAATCACAGTGCTGCCATCGTGTATGGAGTGGGAACTGGTGGCTTTCGGAAAGCTTTATAGATAACAGCTTGACCAGCACAACCTCAGAGTGCACATTTCGTACTGGTTTAAAGCACTGAATTTAAAGCATCTCATTTTTCACCACCAGCATTTTGCATTGCAGACGCAGTTAATGTTCAAAGGCCCCAAGACATAAAGAATCCCTAGGGATGCTGTAGCTCTCTTTTGTTTTTCTTTAGCAGAGACACGAACATTATTATAGCTGGTTAAGAAAAAATTGCTTTGTCTAACTGATATCATTATACCAAAGTTTGCTGTTCACCACAGTACTTTGATTTCCTTGAAATTTTCCAAAAGAGAATTTATTTTTTTTCTTCCTTTCTGTGCTGCTTGGGTTGCTATTCCCATCTCTCCATGGGAATAAATTCAGACAGGACTGACAACATCCCTATGTCTGTTATGCTATCCTACTATAAAGAGTGTTTGTCATCTTCTAATGCTCTAAGGAGTGTTGATGTTTTGAAGCTAGTTATGTCACCCAACAGAAGGTTTAGCAGATCAGCAATGGTACTCGAGAAATTTAGTAGAAGGAGGCATCTTTTAAGCCATCTTTCTGTCTGGAGCACCTTCTGGCGGGCCATTAATGTTTACCATTCTCAGTGTCTGACCCAGCTCATGGTTACGGTCTGCTAGTGTGTGGTGGGATGTCGGTGGGGAAGTACAAGTGCTGGGCTTTTGTTCTGAAAGCCCTGCGCAGTTTACTGGGTCCCACCCTGCCATGCAGTCTTTCTGACAGCTGCTTTTGAAGTGGCTGCACACTCTCCATTAGCAAGGCTGGTGGACACATTTGTGGAGCAGCTTCCCAGGCTGGTGCAATTGTCCATGAAGTGATTCCCAAGCCACCTTTAGGGACCTTCTGTGTCAAGGAGGGCTTGCAAGATTCTGAGGGAATTCAGAACTTTGAAAAGCAGGTCTTAGGCAGTTACCAAGATTCCAAGAGAATGGATAATGTGTTATGCAGAATATTCACAAATACGTCCTTACAGTCACACTGATACCACTGTAAGAAAAGCCCTATGGAATAAAGATGCAGTCCAGGGCCATAATACTTCTGCTCCCCAAAGGGAAAAAGCAGCCCTTATTAGAAGTATTTGGTGGACTTCTCTTTATCAACACATTGCTAAAGAACTAGCATTTGAAGGGCTTCAACCAAAAGACTCAACAATATAACAGCATCTAGCCGTAATATTTTATCTGGTATTAGTGTTCCACTGTGGGTGCTAGACAGTGTCATGTCCAGCTCCCTCAGTCAGTGTCTGAGAATCAAATGTCTTAGCCCAAAATCTGCTGAGAGAAGGAATCTGTAGCTAAAGTAGTGTGGAAAATCATGCATATATGTCACATGTGAATTAATCTCAGAAATTGTAAGTGAATTAAAAAATCCAAAAATTATCCAGGATCTCTCCCCAGAGCCAGTATTTTCTTAACTCTTCATTTATTGTAGAGACATTGCAATTCTTTGTGGATGTGAATATTATTTTTTTTAATCACTGAACAGATAAACATTTAGCAGCATTTCAGGTGGAAGAAATGGAAGAAAACAAATCCATTGATTTTGTCTTAGTAAATTAGTAAATGTTGACCTAGGCAAAGGGACGAATGTCAAGAATTTTGCTCATGAAAGAGCTGGATGGAAGGTAGAAAGCATGAAACAAAAGCCTGAGCTAGCAATACAGATAAATGCTGTGCTGCTCTGTTTTGTCCCTCAAAGGTTATTCTATTACATGCAGCACAATATTAGTGTATTCCGTGTTTCATCTTTATATTTAATTCACAACTAATTTCAGGGGGAGAGCAAAAACCCTCCTAAGTTCTTTAAATGAATAGTGTGTGATGCAAATTGTGCTCCAGGAAAATGCCAGCCACCTCCTGGAAGTTTTGCTTCTGTGCTGGAGGATATATAGTGTAGGTTGTATGTAGACACATTGGTGTGATTCAAGCTCCAAAGATTTGTCTGGAAGCCTGGAGGAAGCACTGGTTTGTGTTTAAGAAGAAGTGGTATTTGAAGACTCTGGTAAATGTCTTTGGGAACTTGGAAATTCCTTTTGTTCAAAATTACTAGAAGTTCAGTGTCTGCCTAACCTAAATCTGACCCCAAAATCTTTGAGTCAGTATTCCTGACACAGCACTGACACAAGGGGTCAAACTTTTCCTTCTGAATCTTATTGAGACCAGGAGGTGTCAATTCCTCCACTCATACAAGTCAGAAGGTTTGAACCAATGTGAATTAGGCTTATTGGTGCCTTTGATTTTCATATTTGGCATCTTTTAG
The DNA here is from genome assembly GCA_013400915.1 of Pardalotus punctatus. Classification (NCBI taxonomy): domain Eukaryota; kingdom Metazoa; phylum Chordata; class Aves; order Passeriformes; family Pardalotidae; genus Pardalotus; species Pardalotus punctatus. Next base: position 310,901 of record VZTX01020713.1, on the reverse strand, counting down.
TATCTGTGGCTCCTTAGATGTGTTTAAAATTTGGCCTCTCATCCATAGCATTCCTCATTCTGATATCCCAAAGTACTAAATTTCCACCACTTAGCCAGGATTTCTGAGGATTATTTCACAGGCTGATGAAGTCAGAAGGGATTGATACCAATCCTGCATTTTGTCTTGGCATGTGTGAGTACCTTGTCAAACTTACTGTATGGGTCAGTTGCTGGCCTCATCCAAAGCAAGGAAAAGTAGATCCAGTCATGAGAAGTAGATCCAGAGGTTTTTTGTCCTTCTCAGTCAAAATGGAAATTGTTTTAATCTCACTCATCCTGCTCTTAAGGTGAGGTGTATGTATGTGGGGGGAGCTGGCTAAACTTCAACTTCCACAGCAACAGATCTTTTTTTGGCATCAGGAAAAAGATGCAAATTGTTTTATGTGGCAGGTGTTTCAACCAAATATCCTGGGATCAAACCAACATTTATCAAGTAACTTGAATCCCAGCTTTATGTACTCGGTGGGCATTGCCCACAAGGAGGTAATGCATCAGCAGGCAGAGAAGCTAAGAACACAAAGAAAGGGAATAACAAATCACAAATCAACAAACACAATTGTATTAAGCATGTGCCCAGGGATGCTTTCCTCTGGCAAAAAAGCTATTCAGATGCAAAGTTGCTATAATGACTTTCTAAAATAAAGCAACTGTAGGTAGATCATAGTTTAGTAATAAACAGTCAGGACTCTGAGCTCCATTTCAAATATCTCCTTGTCATATCATTGGTCCTGGAAGGGATCATTATTGCTGTTAAATTAAACTGAATTTGGTATGACAGAGTCTTACCAAATACTGGCCTCTGATGGGGGTTGTTCTTGCTAAAATTTGAATAACATGCTGTTATGAATGATCATGTTTTAAATTAGTAAGGATACTAAAAGAAGTAAAAATAGACAGGATGTTGTGAGATTTCCCAGCAACTGACGTGTTTGGCCTATTATTATATAGTTGAGTTAATTTGAAAAGACACATGAGTTTCAAGGAGTTTTAAATGCAAATATGCCAAGTAAATTAAATACGTGGGTGTGAGCTTTGCAGTGTGTTTTGGTTAGTCAAAATCAGAAAACTTTTGCACGTTCTTTTTAACTTATTAGTGTCCAGGAAGGTGCTGAATTTAGATCCCCCATGACTACAGTCTTCATATGGCTTTCTAATCCCTTATAGCTTTGTTCTAGGATCAAAAATAATGCAGCAAATTAAATACAAGGCGATATGAGGGCGGTTGCTGTCTCAGATGGGATAACCAACCTGCCAAAGGAGCACTACTGCCCCGGTTGTTGCTGTGGCTGGAGGGTGCACAGGGGTTGGCAGAGAACTACTGCAAGGGTGAGAATATCCTGGGGGATTCCTGCACTTTGGGAACTCAATAGTTCCCTGCTCTGGACCCTTAAACCCTTGGTTTCTGGTGTCTCAGCCTGGCAGCTCCAAACTTCTGGCATGGTGTATAATGAGTGACTATAATATCTCTGACACTCGTAATGTAGCATCAGGAGCTGGCAACTGACATGGAGATCACCCTGAGACCAACCTAATGCTTCCCACAGAACAGTCCTGTGTGTTTTTCCTGTGTTCTGTTTCTGGAGGAAAAGCAGTGTGTTAGTTGCTTGGTGGCACTGATCAGATGGGATGGATTGGAGGCTGTTCAGACATATGACACGAGCGATGGCCTGTGCTTTCCCCAGCCTGTTTTCTTGTTTTCTGTTGTTTTTACCTCAGCTTGTTTCCCCTTTTTTTCTGAGGGTGAAGCTCTGGGACAGGTCTCGCTCTGGGTGGTTGGAGGCAAGGCACCGTTGCCTATGCTTTGTACCTCAATTAAAACTCTGCATGGTGAATTAAAGCTAACAGTAAAGCTGCTGACCTGTTTCCTGGTTCTGCCATTCCCCTTTTATTCACAGTACCTTCTCTACCAATTAGACACCATAATTTCTGTCAGTGACAGCTCATAACAAAGACTATATTGGAATGTCTCTTAATTGAGCAGCATTTTGCTTTTTACTTTCTTTTTCATTTCTTAGCTCCTTTAATACTGTCTTAATAATAGTTTTCTCTGAATACTTCTTTTCAGAGCTTCTTTTCAGATAAATTGCTGTTGAAATGATCATAACATAGCTTTTCTTTTTTTTTTTTTTTTTTTTTTAACACACAATTATCTCAATTGACATTAAGTTCAGGGAGTCAAAAGGCAAAATGTACCTTCATAAATCTGAGATGACTTCACTGAAGTCGTTGAATTTACAGTCTCTTAACAGAGAGCTCAGGTTGACCCCAGAACCCACAAAATTAGCTCTAATGGGAAATTTAGAATTTTCTGGTGCACTGAATACAATGACACATTGTTAGGATTATCTGAGGACGGAAAACAAAAGTTTGCTGTACCATTGCATTCCCTTCTCCTCTGTGTTCATGTCTGCTCTGTTTGAATGGGGAATAACAGTGACTGAAATTCAGGGCAATTGCATTAATAACCACTAATTGAATTCAAAACAGCACTTTTGCTGGGAGGATTTTTCTTTCTTCTTATAATTAAAGATGTTGGCCAGGGTTTGGGTTTATTTTGTAATTTTTTTCTTTCAGTATTAGTCTTCTTAAGGGCTTCTCTGTGGCTGCAGCACTGTCCGGTGGCTTCTCACCATCACAGCCACTTCCCACCATGTTATGCCATTGATTCCCTGGGAGCAGCAGTAATTAACAGTAAGGCCCCAGGTTATTAACCAACTGAGAGGTAGTGTTGTGTGGAGACCTTGAACTTGCACAGTGATACTCAGGATGGCAGTACCTCATCTTGTGCTCAGCTTTTTTCATTAGATTTTTGTATTCAGACTGCAATTTATTGGCTGAAAATTACTGACTTTGTGTCTTGGTCATACAGGTTTCCAAGTAAAAGTGCTTTCTTTTTGCTTGTTAGCTTCCTCAGAAATGGAATTCAGTATTTGCAGTGCCACATCTCCTATTTGTTTGTTTACAATATCAATTACCTCTTTGTTCTACCTTGTCTTGGTGCTGTGTGTTTGTTTGCCCTCTTCTATCAATGATAATCAAGGGTCTGATCAAATCTACATCTCTTTTTCCTGACTTTGAAGTGCTTGCTGATTAAAGTGGGAGAGATAATAGAATGCAGTAGAAAGGATATACATTTGGTGAGTTCTGTATACAATATGATGTGTTAAACTTCACCCCAGACATGCTTGTCTTCCATCTCCTGCTGTCCCCTGTTTTTCCATTCTTACCTGTTTTCAGAGCCCTGTTTGGAGAAATGTTGGCTCTCTGGGCAGGCCTGAGGAAGTCAAGGCTGCAGACCTGCCTCTGCCAAGGTCTTGTCCTGAACAGAATTTGACCACAGCCAAATGAAATATAAAACTCTATTACTACAACGCAACCTCACACACACTTTGACCTGCTTGGCAGGGCAAATGCCTCCCGTGTTACATAAATGTCAAACCACATCTCATAGCAACAGCATCCGTGTCACCAGTTCAGTGATACCCATGTTGTAGTAATCTGCAAATATTAAAATTATACAATTGGCTCGTCAGTTTTGTCACACATGTTTATATGCAAACAGATCTTATGACTAACGCTTCCAAAAGTCACTAGGAATGTGTTGGTGCTGAACACTCAGCAGGTTTTGTTGGTTGGGTCTGACCTGAATGTTAACCATGTTTTTTCTTAGATGAGCATTAAATCTCTTCTGCTTCTGGAAACCAACATCAAAATTCAAATATTTAATTTGCTCATTGACATTTATTAAAATAGCTTTGTGCTTGAATATCAAGTTAAGGCAGTGGTAGCTAATTTTCATAGTCAAGATGATGTTGGAAGTAAATTTAAATCTGATTGAGAAGCATTTAATACTCACTAAGAAAAGGAGGGAATGAAAGGTCAATGCTTTAAAATGTTGATATCTACAAACAGCAGAGTTTTAGGTTTAGCTTTTGAAGCAGATGAATGAAGCCTTAAAATGAATTGTGGTAGGGATATTTCAAAATGTTGGGAGAGGGTCCTCTACTGCTTCCCAAGATAGGCCTTAGTGTCCTAAAAAGACAGAGATCACCTCAGCCCATTTATGTGTAAATCTTACTCTCTAGGATGAAAACTCTTTGGTTGGGAGGTTAAAGGTAGAGTCAGCAGAGATGGATCCTGTGACCATTTTGTTTTATAGAACCATGGAATTACTATGGTTAGAAAAGACCTCTGAGATCATTGAGTCCAACCTTTGCCCAAGCCTTGAAAACTGCTGTCCTGGTCGCCACACTTCTGCTTGCTCTAGCTCCCTGGAGCCACTTAAATCTCCCCCAGTTGCATTGGCACTGCCATGCCTTTATCAGCCCCTCTGGTGAGAGCTGCTTGGGCCTGCCAGGTCTCCCCACTCTCACTTGAATTCTGCTGAGTCCAAGAACATCCTCCCAGCTCCTTTGGGGGTTTTGCTCCAGAACTTACCATAGTCACCATTGCAGTCACTGCTGTTGCCATGTACCTCACTGACTAAGGAGAAACTTGTAATTTAAATGTTGTCATTTAAGTGGGAAGGTATTTACATATATATGCACATATATTGTAGAAAGGCCTTGCTTTTAATGATATTAAGTACATGAGGCCCTTTAACTTCCAACCAATATGAGGAAAGGCATTTATAGGTATAGATGTGAAGGAAAGACTGCATTTTTCAGGTGAGTTGAAAATACAAGGAGGGACAAGAATACTTGGCCTTGTTAATAACCTTTTCAAGTAACTGGCTGGTCTCTTATTAATAAGTGGCTTGTTGGGTATAATTCCAGTTTTACACTGCTTGCTTACATGATTGTTTGTATGTTGGCCTGGAACACTGAATTGTGAATTTATTGTTAAATTCCTTTTCATTGTGAAACCATGTGGCTGTAACTGAGAGAAATGTGTTTAATCCCCTGGGGTGGGGATCAACTAGAGGCATGTAAGTACAAAGGATTATTTTTTCTCTTTTTAAGAAAAGCTTCTGTATATTTACGGATCACTAGATTGGAATATATTTATTCAGTAAACAAAGAGGAACTAGTCCTTTCAAGAAACAGAGTGAGGTTTGCTTTGAGGGTTTCCGTTTTGGTGCTGTTTCGTTGCATTTCTCTAGAAACACTTCTTTTGGACATCTCTGAGGGGGTTTTGTTGTTTCTTTAATCTTGCCTGTCATGCTGAGCTAGCAATGACGTCCTGAAGAGAAGGTTAATGTTAAGTGAAACTTCCCTAACTTAAAATACAGCAGTCAGCCCCAGTGCACAGGGGTCCAATGACCAACATCAGTTTGGATAAAGCTGGTTGTTTACCTAGGAGAAACTGTTCTGGATTCTCAGTGGAGTGTCCTACAGCTTGAAAATTCCTAAAACTTCTCAGACTGAGTGTCACTTTGAATCAACCCCAAGTGAGATTTCACACTGGAAAGTTCTTCCTGGGTGCTCTATTTCAGGAATGTGTGAGAGGTACCATGTGGTCCTATTGAAGAATGCAGATGAGAACATTGCTGGTGACAATTAGATTGTCAAATGCCTACCCTAGGAAAAGGTGGCCATCCTATTTCACAAGCAGTGAAAGCAGACATCAATCCCAGAGCACTGTGTGAATGACATCTGTTGCTTGTTTTTTGGCAGACATGGCTTTTCTCTGATGCTTGGAATTCTGTTTTCAAAGCTCGTGGTCAGAAAGAACTTCTGTTGATAACATTGCTTTGATAAAAATGCCTTGAAGCCCTCTAAGCAACTTTATAGATAAATATGGCTTTCCAGAGACTATGTTCAATTTTTTTGCAGTCTATGCAAAATATGCTTTATTGTCTGTCTCCTACTCTCAGTGTAGCTGAAGGAACATAGAACAATTGATTAGACATTTTTTTAAACCTAATATTGAAAAGAAATGATGAAGTAGTAATGATGGAGTACTAACAGTCTCGTTTAAGAGGAGGAATTTGAACCAACACCCAGTTGCTTTCGAAGTACAGTTTCCCTCTGGTCTAACACTCAGCTTCTCTGAGAAGTGATGCTTGCAGCTAACTTACAGAATACTTTCAGCAGCAGCTTTTCATCCACTGCATGAGGAACATGCCTTTCTACAGTCTGGAAAGACCATATGTAGGAGAAAGCTGAGACTTTGGACTCTTCTAGTCTTTGAACTGAGTCCAAGAAGTGTCAGTCCTCTTGGGCCCTTTGTGCTGTGAAGGCCTCTCTCTTCACAGCCACTAGAAAACAACTGAAAGTAAATTACTTTGTCACAGCAACACACTCTTTGAGATGAGATCTGGAGCTGGTGAGGAGAATCCCCATCCAAAACCCTGCAGCTTTCAGTTATATGTAACTGTGGAAGTCAGTTACAGGAGATTCTGGAGCATTTGAATTCCCTGTGCCAGGTAGAACATAGGAGTGGCTCTGGAGGTTTGCTAGGGCTCCCAATAGCCTGCTGAGTACTCAAACTTCTTGGATGTGTGCTCTTGTGGTGAGGATGTGAGATTGATGAGCTTGTGCCAAAGGAGACAAAAATCACCCCTGAAATCAGGATTTCGAGCTTTCCCATGTTCAGTGCTGCTAGCTGGGAAAATGTGTGTGCACACACGTGTTTGCAGTTGAATGAACTGTGGCTTTTCTTTGCAAGATGTCAGAGTTTGAAACTGTAAGAAACCCCATATTTCTCTTGTTTATAGCTCTACCCAGGGTGTCAGCAAATGAAGCAATTCTAGTTTGAAGCTGGATGCAATCTGTCTGTACTGTCCTCAGGACACCATCACACTCTGTGACCTTTCAAACAGAATCTCTTATGTGAAGGCTCTTCTCTACTTTCTTTCCTCTTAGCTAACTTTCAAAGGCTTGGATTTGGGGATAGACTATGGTTTTAATTTTGAGAGTGCTCTGAAATGAACTGTTAATTTTTATTGAGCATGTTGAAGCTCATGAACTTTCTAGCCAACTTCAAAATGCAGTTTCATAGGTATTTAAAAATTGTCAAGAAACCTCTTTGTTTACAGCAAGTTGCTATCCTAACAGTGGGTGCATGAAGAACAAGTGTCAGCTTCTTCAGGTAGCACAACTGCTCTGATTTTGCAGGGCAAAGTGCTCCCTCAAAGGAAGAACTGTCCCTGGATGACTTCTCCCTGGGACTGGTACCTTCACTTGACTTCTGTATGGAGTAAAAAGTCACTACAAGCAAATCAAAAGAAGAAAAACTCAGCCCATATTATTAGATGTTTTATTAGGTGTTTTGAGCCCAAATGGATTGTTAAAATGTGCATATCCTGTTTCAAATGCAAAGGCAAAAATGACTAATCAGTTCTTACAAAATGATAGACACTGAGCTGTGTTTGGGGACATTTGCTGTGGGAAGGTGTTGCTTCTAGGAGCTCTGAGGGAAGAAGCATCACAGTAGCATTTGTTTTTAAACTCATCTTAGATAATAAGTGGGGAGATTTTCTTGCCCATCTCTATTTGAGGGTGGGTGTGTTATCTTGGTCCTCTGTAGACAGGAAAAGGACTCATCAATAAAAAGCTCAGAAAGCAGCTTCCAGTGATCTTGAGATCAGACACATGTAAAATGATATTTATCTCTTGATAGCTTGAGATTCATAGTGAAAGCAAGCCTTTTAAAGTTATTTCTGGCTCTTCCTTTTCTCCTGTTTCCTTGTAATTTCTCCAACTATGTCCAGGCTTGGATTTATCCAATCTTTCTTCACCCAAATACTTGCATTTCTTCCAAGGACTGGCACAGCTAGTAGTTAATGCTGTTTGTATTTGATGTAATAGAGATACAGAATTGAAAGACCTGACATTTCTGCCAGCTGGGTCTAAACCTTCTCGCTATCTATCTTTGCAGCTGTATGTAAATGCCAGACTAGCTGGGGAAGGAGACTTGCTCATTTTTGTGGTCCATTGTTATGGGTTTATCAGCTCTAGCAAGAGAAGGAAAATTCACTAGAACTGAGTGCTTTTATGAACACTATACAAAATCTTGGCATCACATCTCCACTGTTAATTAAACTCTCATGATTGTGACCAACCCCTTTGCCTTTGGGACAAAATTGAAGAATGTAGGCTTAAACATGAGCTAAACCCTTCTTATAAACTACATGAGAGTCCTAGGGCCATGGATAGCGACTCCTACATCCAATGAAAAATATTTTTAGTGGTTGTGTAACTTGTCTGCCATTCAGAATATCTCCCATGTTATCATCTTAGTGCCCTGATGCGAACTGCTGCCTGTGAACTCAAGTGGATCATCCCATCTGACTGATTCCATTGTATTGCACACAGCCCTGTGGCTGAGGAGAGATGTCTTTGTGCTTGGGGGGAGAAGGTGATTTGCAAATGCCTCATCTGTATTCTTGCAATAGCTGTGCTCTGCCAATCATGCTATAAATAAACTGGTTTGTAGGAAGGTAATATACAGTATGTTCCTGGCTCTCTGCAGTGGGAACCATGAAAGGTACAGTGTTGGAGCATTTCAGGGATTGCCATTTGTTTCACAAACTGGTCAGGGAAAATAATTGACATACCTGCATTCCCGCAGAACTCTGAGTATGCAGCAGCAGAGTGGATTTCATGGCTTTAAAGCCACATGCTGTGCTTGGGAAACTCATTGCTGTCTCTTCGATCTTTGCAAATGGGCGCAAGCAAGGACCTGATGGATTGTTTTACCAGGAGGCAGCTGTCGCATATTGGCATATCAGGCTATGCTGTATCCATGTTCCTTAAACCTTTGTTTTCAGCAATAACAAAAAAAAAAAAAAAAAAACCCAAAAAAAAATTTTTCAAAAGAAAATACCATAATCAAATCAAATGAAAGTTTGCTCTACAGATAAATTCTATTTGACTCCAGGACTAAGGGGCTATAACTTTTGAGATCCACCTCGGCTAGTAAGGAATCTGGAGGAAAAGATTTGTAAATAAAGGATGCAGAAAATGGTTGAAGGGATAAATGAAAGCGCAGAAGTGGGTAGGATTCTTTGGAAAACCCTGTTATGTTCCCAGTCATGTTTCTATGCTAGCCCATGACCCATGTTTCAATCACTACCTGAAATTAAAAAGCAGTTTTTAAAGACATTCTTAAGTGAAAAAGGAGTCTTCAAGTAGAATTTAGACTCCTCAGTGATTTCCACAAATGGATCTGAAGATCCTTAAGCAAGTAGGTGCTCTGGAAAATGGTACCCTGTGGGTCTTATTGACAGTCAGGCAACAAAATACTGGTTCCTTCTTCATGACTTCCCCCTATGCACTGCTGAGAACTTAAAAGAGCAATCCCCTTTCCTGAGAAGTGGCAATACTTGACAACACATTTCAATTTTGGGAAAGCGAGTGTGGCATGGCATGTGAAGGGCCAAATAAAGGAGTTTGTCATTCTTTCTAAAAATTCTTGAGATATTGCTTTGAGATAGTGAAAGTAACTCAGTATACAGATCATCCATTCCCTCCTGTCAGTGGAAGAGGCCCCTTTGGAGGTTCTTTATACCTTACAGGGAGGTGGAAGGCAGTGTGGTGACACATCACTTTGCAGTTCCTACAGAAAACTGGGAGCACAGAACCATCTCCTCTGGTGTCCCTCAGCTCTTTCCTAATCAGCTTCAGAGCTGTTGTCCAAGCCTGGACCCTTAATAGAGATTGGCTGTCCCTTATAATTTTTCTCCCACTTAGTCATTCCATGTCTTACATGCTCTGGTAATGTGCCTACCTTTCTTTTTTCCTGCTTCTGTTTTTATGTCTTGGATTTTTCCCCTCCCTGGTCTCTCAGGATTTTTTCCCCTAACCCCAAACCCAATCATAAAAATGAAAAAAGTAATCCTGGAATCAATAAACCTTTTTGTTTAACTGGCTGACTTTGTTCAGACACTTTCTTCTCTTCCATAAGGGAAAACTGACACAGTTATCATTTTCTAAGTGCATGAATTATTTTTTGTGTCACTCACCTCAAACATATTTTGCTGTTCTGGAAAGGCAAGTAGTTTTTCACTTTAGAAAAAACTTCTAAGCTGTAAACAAATGGAAGGTTTCATAGTATATCAGCAATGAAAAGGTATCAAAAATTCCCCTAGAAGCAAATGTGTGTATGCATTAATAGATGTTGAAGGGAGAATGCGTTAACTTGTAGAAGATGATGATTGCCAGCAGGCTTTCAGGTAGCTGGTATCTAATTCTTTAGTTCTGATTTTTTAAAAGTTTTTAGTTTGTTTCCTAGGGGAGAGACTTAGGCAATTATATGGTTAGGCAATTCTTTCAATAATTTTAAAATCTCCTGGGAAAATGGATATTTAAGGTCATTGTTTTCTTACGGGCTTCCTGAGAACTGGTGGATGGAAGAGGTGAGCTATGCAGATTAATGCCCTTGCTGAGGGTATTAAATTAGCCAAATTTAGCCCTTAAATCATTAGGCAATACCTAGCTCTGTTGCTGTCTTTCTTGTACTGAGTAATCTACATGAGTTTTGCTCTAGATTAGCCACAGCATACAATAGCTTCTGCCAGACAGGTTTGTCCAAAAGAAAAGGAGTATAGGGATGTGCAGGAGTTAGTGTCCTGGAACACCCATCCTGTAGGTGCAGGATACCCACAGTCACTTGTTTCATTGCTCACAGAACAACTTGTTGGGTTGCCTTTTGTTTTCTGTGCAACTTCAATGAACACCAGATTATTACAATAGTATTTAACAGTGCTGAAAGGTATTGATGAGATCTACCCACAGGAGAGTTGGCTCGTGGTTGTAAACTTTCTTACCTTTTCAAGTGTGGATTCTAGTATTACAGGATAAAATGTATTGTGTAATGATTGCACTAAGCCCAACTCTGGGGTAAAGCCTTTTATTTTTCCACGGAATCGATATCCCAGAATAAAGTTGAAAATACTTAATATGGAGGTAGAAGGTGGCACTTTTGGGTGAGTTACAGGTCCTTGCATGGAAAAGCCAAACGGCAGTTGGTGACATTGTTAGGTGGACTTAAAATACAGGGTGAGTTACTGGGTTGTTTGTTGTTAGAAAGATCATCACGTAAAAGATCTGGTTTTCTTGGACTAAGGGAAATCAATCACTCCAGTTGCTCTAAGAATTTAATAAGGTGTTATCAAGGTGCACCAGCTTCTTTTCATTGGCACAACAACAAGCCTGACGCCCACTTTTGAGAAATTTTGTCTTACACTGGAGAGAAATTGCTCTGAGCAGAAGAGAAGTTTTGTGGGTGCGGGATTTAGCTGGTGTAACCCAACTGAACATCTTGGGGAGGGGGTAGGATGTCTTACTGAGGATTTGTCATTTGTGCCTCAGGGTGTACTGTATATTTTGTTCAGCTGTAACTATGGCATTTTCTACCGAAAATGTTTGGTGTCTTTATTGAACTGTGCTTTGGGATATTTCCATATTCTAAGTAGCTTAGCTTGCTACTTCCCTTATTCAGTGAAGTATTTGGATTCCTTGATATGTTTTTTCACTGCTGTTAAAAGCAAGTTGTGCCACCACCTTGAAGTCTTACTCCTTCTGTTTTACGAAGTGCTAGGTCTATTCCTAGAAGCATTAATAATGTATGCACTTTGCAATTTTACTGTTCAATTACTGAAGACGCCTGGTACATGAGAACCTATTTAAGTTGATAAGGAAAAGCTAGATGAATAGGATTATCTGTTTCCAAAGCGTACTGAATACAATGGTATATAAATCTTATACCTGCAATGTTCTTTATGAAAATGTCTCAGAACATGCTTTAGTTCTCACTTGAATCTACTAGAATTGACATTAAAGAGAATAGAATTCTTAAATTTAGAAGGGTGTTAAAGGTTAGATAATTGTCCTGTTGGATATCTAGTTTGCCAACACCCTTCTGACAGTCCTGAGCATAGGATATGAAAAACATCATAGAAAAAAATGCAAAAGATGGAAAATTTCTCATTCTATGTTGTTTGTTTGGGTTTTTTTGTTTTTTGTTGGTTTTTTTTTTTGGGAAAACCAGAATCCAAATCCTTCTTCGAGTTTGGGAAGTGATGTCAGACCTTATACTGACCACTAGGGCTGCAGAGAACCCCAACTTGAAGAACAACACTTCTCATACCCTTCACTTGACTTAAGAGAAATGTGTTAATGAATCATCAGCAAAACTTCTTTAGCCCCAGGGCATTCATCAGAGACTCCACAGCTACATCCTGATCTGTTTTTGCTGAGGCACAGCATGAGAGTGCTGACAGGATCAGAGCTTGGGGAGTAGTGCTGCAGGGCCTGAGCTTGTGTTTATGTTGCTCCAGGCTTCCTTTTTTTTTTTTTTTTGTATAGCAGCAGGTCTTTTTAAATTTTCTGGTTGGAGGTGAGCATGTTACAGAACTGCAGTTCTAGCTGTTCTGGAGACTTTTGCATAGGTTTTGGACAGTCTAACTGGAAAGGTATCTTGTCACTGAAAAAACAAAGTAAGGGAACTGAAATGGAGTTGTGTCAGCTGATGTGTAGAATCTTACCCATACGATCATACCATTCAGGCTGGACTTCATGTTTTGAGTCTGGCTGTACCTTCCACTCCCCCTGGTCAAACTGGACTTCCCCTGGATTTTTCTCAATCACATCATGCCTCATTTAAGTTTCAGCAAGATATGTAAGAACGTGCCTTACCAGCTTGGAATAATCCTATTAGGCTCAGTGGGCTTGCTCATACACTCCAAGCTGGAAGGCACTTTGCTAAATGAAGACCTTTGTAATGAACACAGCATGAGGAAAATGCAACTTCTGTGCCTTTGATTCCTTAGAAAACTCAGTCTGACTCTGAGAAAAGGTTTAATCAGGCAAAATTTCCAGGCACATTAGGAAAAAATTTTAATTACCAACCATACCCATCAGTAGGGGTCATTGCTTAGGAAAAGTAGCTGATGTTAGCAGTCCTTAAAAAGACAAAGTTTTAAGTATTCCAGTCCAAATTAAAATACTATTGGTGCTTGCAGCTGCTAAACAAGAAAGAACAGAGAAACAATAAGATACTTAAAGGCTGGATTTCTATTGATGTCAACAGGAAAACTCTTGTCAGCTTCACAGCGGTCTGGTCTTGCCTTCTTTTCTATATCTAGCAAAGGAAGAAGGGGTGATGTCCTGAAGGCTGCTATTTGGGAAGAGCAATGTGCAAAGTCCATTTTAAGTCAGCACCTATGTTTTGTTGTGAAAAGCATTTCAGGGGCTGATGATCTTTGAATTGTGCACAGCGCAGGTTTAGCTTCCTAAGCTCTTACCTATCCCAAACCAGAGCCTGTTGTTCTGGGCAATGTCACTGAACTGGAACTGAAACAATGTAATTCTCCTCAGCTCTTCTGGGTTTTACCTGTGATTGTTAGAATCAGGTTGTTCGGGAATGGAAAGAAGACAAGGGATAAAGGAGACATGCTCAGAATTCAATGGGGATTATGGCAAAAGCTGTAGAATGAAGTAACAAACAGGTCCTGCCCCTTCTGTATACCCCTCATTACAAAAGCAGCCATCACCTCCCACAGCCAGAAAACGAGTGAACTGCCTGCTTTCCTGAGGGCAGCTGGTCCCTTCAGGAGCTGAAATAAGCTCAAGCTTTAGTTCAGAAAGTAATAAGAGAAAATGCACATTTGGATGAAGGAAAAAAACCTCCTGATGTATTTCCTGAGGGACAGGAGAACTTTAAAAATCATATGGCAGCAGGAACAAAATATGCTGCAAGTCAAAGGAGAATTATAATTATGGCCCTACCTCTGCTCCACAAATTGTCCCTGCCTTCTGGCTATGCTGGGAGAGGTGCTGAGACCATGAGATAGCTCAGCAAGTGGAGACAAGGATCAAGGTTCCATGGTTCCTGTTGCAGCCATATTCAGCAGTGGTTTTGCAAAGGGAAGGGACAGAGAGGCTGCTGGATGTTGGGTGCTTCAGAGTTTGTCTGTAGGTACCTAACTTGGACTGCAGCTCCTGGAAAAGCCTTATCCTTTGTGTGGGGGGTTAACGTGTGCAATCTGGCTCTCAGATCCACGGTGTGATGATCCAAGGCAGATGCTCTAAAGGCTTGCCAGTAAACTGATGCTCACAAAAGTACATCATGGAGCATGTTTTTTGACTAACTGTGACTGAAAAGGCATTGATTTGTTATATCCCAAAGTACTGTTAGTCATCATATCTTAAAACCTTAGCTCTGATCCAGTAAACAATTCTTTATCTAGGGCAAAAGCATTCAGTGTTAATTAGAAGAATAACTTAGTAAATAAAGGTCAGAGCTTTTTAATGCTTTATATAGGACAAAAGAAAACTTAATCTCAGGGTTATAAACAGTGGGTTTTTTTAAGCAGACAGGAAACACTTCCAGCCAGAGCCTCTGAAATGTAAATGAACCCATTTTATCCCTTGATTTTCACAAATCTCTCACCATGTTGCCACTACAGAAGAGGAGATAAAGAATTCTAGTATTGCTTCCAAAGACACCATGTGTTTATTGAAACCAGGCTGGAACTAGGTATGGGAATACTCTTTTGTGGAATTTGTAGCATTATTTTAATATTGATTCAACACGAATCATATACTGCTAGACTGGTTTGGGTTGGAAGTCACTTGGAGACAGTTACAGCTCCCCAGCCGTGGGCAGGGACACCTTCCACTAGACCAGGCTGATCAAAACCCCATCCAGCCTAGCTCTGAACATTTCTGGGGATGGGCAGCCACAGCTTCTGTGGGCAACCTGTTCCAGTGTGACTTGCCACCCTTAGAGTAAGTAATTTCTTGACACAGTAGCTTGCAGCAAAATCTGTTTTTTTACTGACTGAAGGAAACATACGGAGTCTGATCTCTCCTTGTGTATGGACAGTGGTGTGCACACAGCTGCTAAATGTACACCGGATAAAGGCATCCAGTGCCATTATCCTACATGGAGATATTGAGGAAGCAGAACGGAGCTTGGAACTTATGTTCTTGTGAATGAGGGGAGCAAACCAAGGAAAGAGGTGAGTGGTCTGGCTGATGTAATGAAGTTTTGCAGATCCTTAGTAGGGATATACTTGGATCTCATGTTGAGTCTCATGAAACACCTTGATTTAGAGCTTACTCCTGTGCAGATCCCTTATCTATGATGCAAGGTCAGAGGGAAACAGAATATGATCCTTTGTGGGTGGATCAGTGAAAAGGGAAAATCCATGAGATGGACTGGGCTATATAGAGCTCAGGAGAAAAAAACTAGAGGAGTTGAAGTATCCTAATTGTTTTATAGGTCAAGTGAAGAGTGTACACAAGGTCTGGAGCTACTTGTATTTCAAAGATGAAAGGTGGTGCAAGGAGGCACTGAGGGGCTTGGAGAAATGATGTCTCAATGAAGGGTAGAAAACTAGGGTTTTTTAAAGAGAAGGAAACACAAGCATTTTTACCCTTACTAGAGATTGCATTCTCCTGTGGTTTACAGCAGGCATGGGACTGTTATCTCACAGACTTTCTAGATTTCTCCACATTTGGAAGATAAATAAACTTCCACCAGTTTCACCTGCTGGATTTGAGACTGGGAGTTTGAATGGCAACTGAGTTGCAACTGCACTGAGGAGGACTGTAGCAGCTCTGTGATAATCAAATTTGGTTTGCTTGACACATAATGAGATTATTGATTAGACACACACAGCTTGCCATTTCAAATCATATCTCCTCTTCATTTCCAAGGGATGATTGACATAGCCTAACATGCTCAGCATCATTAAATGGAAAGAGTTATTTACGGTGTTGCATCAGAATTTATCACTAATTCCCAGATCTGACAGAAAAGAATCACTTTGTGTGCTAGGCATTTTTATCTTGCCATTAAAAAGTGTATCAAAAGCTTTAGATAAGAGCTGAAGCTGAAATTCCTTCCTAGTCTATATCCAGATAATCTGGCCTGCAAAACTGAAGCAGGGAGTGGTGGGATGTGTCAAATGCAGTTCCTGATCCGTTAGTGACTTCTGACATGCTCTGGCTGCTCCAGATGTGGATCTCAACTCAAAGGGTTCTTATACTGAACATCTTCTTTGTAAAATTCCCTTAAGCCTCACTTTCCCCATATACCATTAGTTATCAGCAGCACCAGCTGTGGGCAGGCTTTAGTGGCCAGATAAGATGTGCTATGTGAGCCTTCATTTAGAAATTCATAAGGCATTGCTTTCATTCAAAGGAGGTGATATTTACCAAGAGCAGGTTTAATATGCTTTTATTACCTTCTCCTTTTCTTGAGGAGAAAGGTGCATGGCACCCAAAACTGTGCAGGGGAGGCTGTGAAGGGGCACTGTGCTCTTGCTACTGATCCAAAGCTGTTAGATTTTTTTTTTTTATCCTGAATGTCAAGCATTTCTCCTTCAAAATCTCCCTCTGATAATTTGAAAGAGCTGAACAGGAATCCTGCCTGACAGGACAATTTTGCTTTAAAGTAGCTGTACATAAAATCGTACTGTTCACCCAGTTCTCTTGCAGATACTCATGCCATAATCTGCCAATGGAGATAAAGAGCTCTTCTGGGTAAAAGTACATTTGATTTTTTTCTTCTGAACCATCTCCTAGACTTTGTGACAGTACCACTATGTATGTGAGACATCACTGGCTCCACACTTGGACCCGTCTGGAACACCTCTACAGAGTCCCATTCTAGCCTTCATGCTTCTAGAAGTGTTGTGAGGGTGGAGGGTGTTTGAAGAAAACACGCACGGTTAAATGAGCTGTAAAAATATGCATTATACAGAGAGACTCCAGGAGCTCTCTCTCATTTGTCTCATCAAAGCAAAGATAAATGAGCAACTTCCTCATAGGCTATAATTACCTCTAAGGGGAACAAAAACATTGATAATTGACAGCTTTGAGCTTGACCCTAGGAAATAACAAAATCCAGTAGTTGGAAATTGAAATTTAGAGTGTAGAGTGAAATTTAGAAACTCAGAGACGTGAGTTTAACCCTGTAGTTAACTAACTGTTGGAGTAGCAAAGTGAAATTGTGTGATCATTGATTTTCAATCTACATTGTGGGGTTTGGGTTTTCTTATATAATTTTAAGTCCTTGGTCTGTATTCCCTCATAGAAAGGGCCAAGAGGTTTTAAGAGCTCAGCTCTTGTTTTGGCAAAAAGATGTCATAGAGATAGTAATCCTGTTTGAAAGGCCTTCTCCATCTCTAAGCTTCTAAAAGGCGGGAGGACTGTAGTTTTGAAAATCTGGTCCCAGCTGTGGGATTTGAGAATCTGAAGTATTGAGGCCATGAAGATGAAGAACACATTTATCTATCAGCATGGTAAAGGGTCTAGAGCTAACCAGACTGTATGTTTGGAATTCCTCTGTCATTTCTTCCCCTGTATTCTGTCATGCCTGAAGTTTCCACAGTTTTATTTGCATTGTACCTGAGATTTAGGCTAAAAATCCCATCTGCCCAAGCAAAATGCAAGGTGAAAGCTAAACCTGGTTACAGAGCACATCTGCAAACTCCCCAAGTGATAGATATGTTTCTTTGCGTACTCCACAAGTTCAGTTGCAATTGCTTCCTCCAGGATATTTTACCTCTGCGTCTCTTCCAATGTATACAAGATTAAAAGGACTGACAGGCATCCTTGGCGTTGGTTCAGTGTCCTTTGTCCTAAGTGTCCCTCCCGATGCATTTGGGGTTTTTATCAATAACTAAATTAGACTAAAAGGGCTCCCCTCTGCCTTTTTTCTGGGTCTATCAACATCCATATGCTGATGCAAGGTTTGGCTCATTTGGTATTTTGCATTTGTTCCCAAACTGTAACTGATGTTTTGCTCACCTTTAAAAAAAAACCCAGAGTTTTTCTATATTTAAAGGCTTACTACTTTCTTTGTAGCATACACCCAAAATGAGAGCATGAATATGCAGTTGAATCAAGGCATTCTCTTGTCTAACCAACACAAATGATTTCTTTAGATTGTCCTGTTCTTCAGATTCTGTTGTAGGATCCAAGTCAAATGAGTATCAGAACTGATGGAGTTGAATCAGAACTGATTTACAAATCCAAAAGCCACATGTGCTAATTATAATATTGGTGTTAACGATCAAATTTCAAGGTATAATTTACCTGACTATGCCTTGTCCTGCCATGTAGCTGGAGTCTTTTTTTTTAATGCTACACAACTGCAGCATAATGGAGTCTGCTGGAAAATCAATGTTTGAATATTAAATTAGGGCTGTTTTCTTCCCCCCATGTGTCACATGCAGTCTGCACTGTATTTTGTCTGCTGTTGACCAGTCACCAAGTCTTGGATGTTCTTTCTCTGCAGTTCCTCAGGAGGTCCTCACCCCTTATACTGTCCTGAATAACTTGGTGGTCTGATCATTGGAGGTGAGAGGAGTCATTTTCACATGAGAGAGAACTTGGCCCAATGTCATTATAATGACAACACAATACCATAAAAGCCAGAACCCATCAGGGTTGAACTGGCCATAAGGACCCAGGCTGGGACGAGTGAATTTGATAGTAAGCCATCCTCTAAGAATGCTGGCCCTCAGGCTGAGCCTTATATGATTACCAGCCAAGCAGGACACTCCTCCTCTTCAGTGATCTGTGGGAGGTATTCAGAAAGTGTTTTGTGATTGAACACCATCCTGTGGCTTCCCAGCCCAGTGTCAGCTCTCTCCTTTCTGCTCATCCTCTGAAACAAGGTTGCCTCGTGTTGTACAAAGTGAAAGATGCATTTTGAATGACTTCTGAATGATTAATGTTAACCCTAAATGCCATTGCAGCCAGTCTGCCCTTGCAGCATGGCTTTCTTAATTGCTCCCAGCAGGGAATCACAAAATGTGAGGATAGGGTGTGCTTTTCAATTCCAACATATTTACTGAAAGCTCTTTCTTACAGCTTTTTTCATAAGTTTTTAGTTCCTGTAAATAACAGGCAAGTTGAGGGTGAGTAATATATTTGTATTTTAGACTCTCTCCACCTTATTTTTTAAGGCTACCAAATAGGTTTGTGATGTTGCCAGTCACAAATAAAGCTTTCTTTTTGTCTGTGAAGTTTGGTGAGGTTTTTTTGCCTTTGATTTATCTTTCTGAAAATGTAGGCTTCTGACCTTGTTCTAGTTGGCCTCCCTTCTTTTCGAAGAGCTATAAAACAGCTGTGACATGCAAAAAAAAATACCTGCAAGAAACCTGACTGCCTTCCCAGCCAACCTTGGCAATGGGAGCCCTTGAGTGAGACTAACCTTACCTTCACTGGGAAAGGTTTTGTTCAGTAGTGCCTATGTGCAGCTTGTCTGGGCCACAGACACTTTGTCATTTGGCTCCATCTTCTGGGATAAGGCAGAAGAAACAGAAACTGCTTGAGCTGACACTTTGCAAGTCCTATCACACAACATTTATTGGTCTTTTATTGCTCTTCATTAATGCTTCCATGCAAGCTCACATTGGATGCAAACACAGTAGGAAACCTTTTGCTTTTCTGGAGACATTTTAATGGGAGCAAGAATTCAGTACACAAAAAAAAGTGCTGAAAATCAATAGCTTTTCTGTTTTCCAAGACTAAGAAAGGACAGTTAGCGAATGTTTGACTTGCAATTTAGCAGTGATAGAAAAAAAAGAAGAGCTCAGGTAAATGGCTTTTTGATTCCTGCACAGTTTTGCAGAATTAGCTCTGACTCTGGTGCAGGCAGCATGCTATTTGTTCTCTGCTGGAGCTTTGAAGGAGAAAAGGGGATAAGGCATTATTGCTATAGCAACCTTCAAGTGGCTGCTGTAGGTGATCAAAACATATTATTTGTTGATGGAAGTTTTGACCATCACAGTCTTATCATGCAGCACCCAGAGCCATGGGCCAGCTAGCTGAGCTATAGTCACATTCACTTCAATTTTCCATTCACTCTGAGTTTTAACATTGTTCAAAAATTAACAAAGTCTAAAATTCAAGCAGGTCTGGTAAGACTTTCATCTCTGAAGATTCTGTGCTCCTCCTGTTGCTTAGATAGCAATTAAGTGTTGAATCAGACCTCTATTTTGATCACAATTCAGCAATGGTTTATACTTTGTTTCTCTTATATGTAATTTATGAGGGGTAACTAAATGGTTAATGCAATTTTAGATAAACTCGCTTGAAATAGGTCGCCTGAAATCATGCTTTATGTTCACTTATATAATATATACTTCTTAAATAACATGCTTATAATGTTTACTGTGCATTTAGTGAGGTTTTATGAATGCATTTTAGCAGAAGTCCTGACATAAAAGGGGATGCACCTCTTCTTTTTTTCTCTTCTGTGAAAGCCAAATTTGTTTAAAATTTGTGGGTTTGACTTGAAAATTACTTCCTAATGTCTAAGATGAAGCCTGGTAATGAAATAGTGCACACATTAGTAATAAAACTGTAATTTTATAACCCAGGGATGTACTGTGTAACCTTTCATTTAGAATAAGTGAATTGCAATTTGGAGGAAAAGGAGCTACCCATACAAATGCTTCAGACACCACAGGCATTCAGGTGTTCTTAGGTCAGTCTGGTATATTGGACTTCTGGGAGCTGTCCTGCTGGCTTGATTCTTTCACTGCCTTGAAGAAAGACCCATTTCCTGCAGACTTTGGGATGAGAGGAATCTGCTGCCGTCTGAAAGAGGGTTTTGGCCTCTTTGGTTTGTAGTAAACCTAGTCTGGCTTGGAGAAGGCTTTGCAAGCCAGGTCCCTTGAGAATTAGAACTGGAGAATGGGTTGTTTAGAACTAGAGGCATTTAGCTGCAAGGGATGCTGGAATTAAAGCTTTTAGGGCACAAGTGAAATTTTTGAGAGACAAAGTATTTGCGGACTTAGTGCGAGCTCTGCATTAGCCAGCAGTTGATACAGGACCATGGGGTTTGTTCAGTTTAGGGCTTTCAGATGAGCTGTAACCATACAGGTCCATTAGCAAGGCTTGCTGTCTCTTACCCTTTGCCCTAAAAGATGATCTGGCACTTTGCACACTGTAAACTTTGGTCATTTCTCTTTAAAAAAAAACCAAACATAAAACACAAAAAAAACAAACCCCACTT